>JALIRH010000230.1:0-57241 GCA_023055505.1 Callipepla californica brunnescens | reverse complement strand
CACCTTCATCCGCACCGAGTTCGGCATGGCCATCAGCCCCGACAATTCGGGGAAGGTGGGGAACCCTGCAGCCTCACCTGAACCCACAACCCAACCCTAACCGTGCTGACCCCTGCCCTGACCCCTGCCCTGACCCCTGCCCTGACCCCTGCTCTGACCCGCTGACCTGCGGCGCTCGGTGTCCCCGTCCCCAGGTGATCCTGACAGGCGATGTATCCGGTGGCAGTCACGGCGGACGCATCTTCCGCTCGTCCGACTTCGCCAAGAACTTCGTGCAGACGGAGCTGCCCTTCCACCCCGTGGCACAGATCTCCTACCACCCGCGGGACACCGACCGCCTGCTGGCACTCAGCACCGACGTACGGCCAGTGGGGCCGGGATGGGGTGGGATGGAGCTGGGATGGGGTGGGATGGAGCTGGGATGGGGTGGGATGGAGCTGGGATGGAGCTGGGATGGGGCCGTGCTGGTGATGGGTGGCACTTCTCCTTTGCAGAGCGGCCTCTGGGTGTCCAAAGACTTCGGGGAGCACTGGGAGCAGATCCACAGAGCCGTGTGCTTGGCCAAGTGGTGAGCGTGCGCCCGGTGCTGTGCTGTGCTGTGCTGGGGATGCTGCTCCTGCAGCCGCCTCCATCGCTGCTCTATTGCAGGGGAGCGAACGGCACCATCTTCTTCACCACGTACCTGAACGGCTCCTGCAGTGAGTGCCGCCCCACCGCTGCCCCTCTCCCCCCCACCCCGCAGTGTGGGGCACCCCATTAACCCGCCGCCCCTTGTCCCCAAGAAGCTGACCTGGGCTTCCTGGAGCTGAAGAAAACCTCCGACTTCGGCAAAACCTTCAAGGTCATCGGCACCAAGATCTACTCCTTCGGGCTCGGCGGCCGCTTCCTCTTCGCCTCCGTCATGACGGAGAAGGTGGCTGTCCCCTCCCCGCTCCCCCTCCCCGCGTCCCCGTGGCAGAGCCGGGCTGAGCCGTGGGTCCCGCAGGGCTTCACGCGGCGCATCCACGTCTCGCTGGACCAAGGTGAGAGCTGGAGCATGGCGCAGCTGCCGTCCGTCGGCCACGAGCAGTTCTACTCCATCCTGGCGGCCAACGACGACCTGGTGTTCATGCACGTGGACGAGCCGGGCGGTGAGCGGGGGCTGGGGGTGGGGATGGGATGAGGATGGGGTGGAGATGGGGTTCAGGAGGTGGGAGGGTGGGGTTGGGATAGGGGTGGGGATGGGGTGAACGTGGGGATGGGATGGGATGTGGAAGGTGTGGGGACGGGGACGGTGCTGTTGCACTGTGCCATGAACGCTGCTCCGCTGCGCAGCACGGCGCCCTGAGCCCGGGCAGGGCTGTGCCTTTGAGGAAGGACTTTTTCTCATTAATTCTTTCACGAGGAAACTAATTAACCGGCGGCAGCTGCGGGAAAGCGCATTCCAGGCGTGAAGCGTGGCAGCCCTGGGGCTCCTCCTCTCCCTGCATTGGGTACCCAGGGTCCCCCCACCCCATCACCACCGCCCCATCCCCCCCCCCCCAGACACCGGCTACGGCACCATCTACACATCGGACGACCGCGGCGTGGTGTACTCCAAATCCCTGGAGCGTCACCTCTACACCACCACGGGCGGCGAGACCGACTTCACCAACGTCACCTCTCTGCGTGGCATCTACATCACCAGCGTGCTGTCCGAAGGTGGGCACCGTGGGGGGGTTTGTACAGGGTGGGGGCTGTCTCGGTGTGGCCCCGCTGCCAGCCCCGCTGTGCCCCCGCAGATAACTCCATCCAATCCGTCATCACCTTCGATCGAGGCGGGGAGTGGGTGCCCCTGCGGAAGCCCAAGAATGCCACGTGCGACTCGACGGCGCGCAGCAGGGACGAGGTGGCTCCGGACCCACGGCACTGTGTTGCCCCAAAGGGGGTGCAGGGGCCGTCCTGGGGCTGTGGGGGTGGGTTGGGTCCCCCTCCCCCCCCCAGGTGACACGCTGGCTGCTTGCTCTTGCAGTGCAGCCTCCACATCCACGCGTCCTACAGCATCTCACAGAAGCTCAACGTGCCCATGGTGCCGCTGTCCGAACCCAACGCCGTCGGCATCGTCATCGCCCACGGTACCCGGGGAGGGGCACAAAAATGGGGGGGCACGTCCTCCATCCCCAGCACCGCCCTCATTATTGCTTGTTTTCCCCACCCAGGGAGTGTCGGGGGGGCCATCTCGGTGATGAGCCCCGACGTGTACATCTCGGATGATGGGGGGTACACGTGGGGCGCGGATGCTGGAGGGCCCCCACCACTATGCCATCCTGGACTCGGGCGGCCTCATCGTGGCCATCGCGCACAGCGGGCAGCCCGTCAACGTCCTCGAGTGTGTGGGGGGCTGCAAGGCCTGGGGGGGGGGGGGGCTGGGAGGGGGTTCTGGAGGTCCTGGGGGGGATGGGAGTTTGGGGGGTTTGTTTGGGGATGTGGGGGGTTGGGGCACGGTGGCTGTAAGGGTGTGGGGGGGGAGAGGGCTGGAGGCTGAGGGGGGGCTCTGAGGGGATTCTGGGGGCTGGGGTGGGTTCAGGAGTGTGGGGAGGGCTCTCAGGTTTGGGGGTCTGCAGGGCTTGGAGGCGGACGCTCGGGATTCGGGGTGGGGTTGGGGTGCAGAAGGGCGACGGACACCTCCCGTGGGGGGAGGGGGTGCCCCATCCCCTGAGCATCCCAACCCCCCCTCCCCTCTCCCGGGCAGGTTCTCCACGGATGAGGGGCAGTGCTGGCACCGCTACACCTTCACCAAGGAGCCCATCTTCTTCACCGGGCTGGCATCCGAGCCCGGCGCCCGCTCCATGAACGTCAGCATCTGGGGCTTCCGCAGCACCTTCCTGTCCAGGAAGTGGGTGTCCTACACCATCGACTTCAGCCAACTGCTCAGCCGCAGCTGTGAGGGCGGGGGGACCCCCCCACGGGCAGGGGGTCGTTGGGAGGAGGGGGGGAGGGGGGGAAATGGGGGCGAGGGGGAGGGGAAGGGGGGAGATGGGAACGGAAGGGTGTGGGGGAATGGGGATTGATATAGGGGTGGGTGTGGGGGAAGTGGAGGGGGGAAATGGGGGGGAAATGTGGGGGAAGGAGAGGAAGTGGGGGGGAAGTGGAGGGTGGAAGTGGGGGTGGAAGTGGGGGTGGAAGTGGGGGGGAAGGAGAGGAAGTGGAGGGGGGAAGTGGGGGTGGAAGTGGGGGTGGAAGTGGGGGGTGGAAGTGGGGGGGAAATGGGGGGGAAGGAGAGGAAGTGGGGGGGAAGTGGAGGGGGGAAGTGGGGTGGAAGTGGGGGTGGAAGTGGGAGTGGAAGTGGGGGGGAAGTGGGGGGGGAAATGGGGGGAAGGAGAGGAAGTGGGGGGGAAGTGGAGGGTGGAAGTAGGGGGGAAGTGGGGGGGGAAGTGGGGGGGGGAATGGGGGTGGAAGTTGGGGGGGAAGTGGGGGTGGAGATAGGGGATGGAGGAAATAAGGATGGAAGTGTGCAGGAGAATGGGGATGGGTTATAGGGGGGAGAATAGGGATGGAGATAGGGGGAGATGGAGGAGGGGAAATAGGGGTGGAAATGGGGAAGTAGGGATGGAAATGGGGATGGAGGTTGGGGATGGGGGAAGGTAAGGATGGAAGCGTGTAGGGGAATAGGGATGGGAATAGGAGAGGATATGGATGGAGAGAGGGGGAGAGGTGGAGGAGGGAAGTGGGGCAGTAGGGGTGGGGTCCCCCCGGGGTCCCTGTGGCCGCGCTGACCCCGTGCCCGCAGGTGAGGACGAGGATTACACCATCTGGTTGGCGCACTCCAGCGATCCCCGCGACCCCGCGGACGGCTGCATCCTGGGCTACAAGGAGCAGTACCGGCGCCTTGCGCAAATCCTCCGTGTGCCACAACGGCCGCGACTACGCCGTCAGCGCGCAGCCCTCCGTCTGCCCCTGCACCCTGCACGACTTCCTCTGGTACCCGGTGCCACCGTGTCCTTCCCACCTCACCCCACTGCCCCTCCCAGTGCCGCTTTGGCCCTGTTCCCCTCGTCCCAGTACGCTCCCAGTGCCTCCGTGTCCCTCCTCACCTCATCCCAGTGCCACCACGTCTCTGTATGTGACCCCAGTGCCACCATGTCCCTGCCCACCTCACCCCAGTGCCACTTGTGTCCCTTCTGCTGCCTCTTCCCAGTGCCCTCCCAGTGCCACCATATCCCTCCTATCTTATCCCAATGCCACTGTGTCCCTGCACGTGATCCCAGTGCCACCACGACCCTGCTCCCCTTATCCCAGTGCCCTCCCAGTGCCACTGTGTCCCTTCCACTTCTTCATCCCAGTGCCCTCCCAGTGCCACTGTGTCCCTTCCACTTCATCCCAGTGCCCTCCCAGTGCCACTGTGTCCCTTCCACTTCATCCCAGTGCCCTCCCAGTGCCACTGTGTCCCTTCCACTTCATCCCAGTGCCCTCCCAGTGCCGCTGCGTCCCAGTTCACCCCATCCTGCTGCTCTCCCTCGCTGCCAGCCCCGCTCGCGATGGGGTCGTGGGGTGGGGGGGGGGGGGTGGGCTGATCCTGCTCCCCCTTCCCTCCCTCCTGCAGTGATTTTGGGTACTACCGCCCCGAGAACCAGTCCGAGTGCGTGGAGCAGCCCGAGCTGAAGGGCCACGACCTGGAGTTCTGCCTCTACGGCCGCCGCGAGCTGCTGCGCACCAGCGGGTACAGCCCCAACCCCAAACCCCACCCCATGAGGGTGGGGGGCTCATAGGGTCCCCCCCCCCCCCAACCCTCACCTTCATTCCAGGTACCGCAAGATCCCTGGGGACAAATGCATGGGGGGGGAGAGCCCCAGCAGGGAGGAGAAGGACATGAAGAAGAAGTGCACCAGCACTCTGCTGAGCCCTGGGCAGCTGGTGGGTGCCCCCCCCCCCAGTCCCCCCCCAGTCCTCAGGGTGGGTTTGGGGTGTGCTGACCCTCCCCCCCACTATGGGGTGACGGTGTGCTGTCCCCGCAGGCGGCGTCCCCCAACCCCACACCCATCGTGTTTGCCGTGGTGGCCGTGCTGCTCGTCAGTGCTGTGGAGGAGTGCTGCTCGTCAAGAAATATGTCTGCGGTGGGAGTGGGTCCCCACCAGATTATAGGGTCTCCACACAGTGTTATGGGGTCCCTGTGGTTCTGTGGGATCACTGTGGTTGGAGCCCTCGTGGAACCTCTCAGTGGGTTTGGGGGTCCCCATGGTGGGGGGGGGTTTATTGGTCCCGTGGGGTCTTTCCTTGGCTTTGTAGGGTCTGTGTGACTTTGTGGGTTCCCCATGGCTTTGTGGGGTCTGTGTATGACTTGTGGGTTCCCATGGCTTTGTGGGGTCTGTGTATGACTTGGGGTTCCCCATGGCTTTGTGGGGTCTGTGTATGACTTGGGGGTTCCCCATGGCTTTCTGGGCTCAGAGCTCTCCACAGCTTTACGGAGTCCCCCATGGGTTTGCTGTGGCTTTGTGTGGTCTCCGTGCAGGGATGGACCCTCGTGGTTCCGTGGGGTCTCTGTGGTGTTTTGGGGTCCCCCCAGCTCCGTGTCCCCCCCCCCTCCAGGTTCCTGGTGCACCGTTACTCCGTGACTGCGGCAGCACGCTGAGGCCAGCGGTGCTGAGGGGCCCGAGGCAGCGGATCCCACCTCCCCCCCCTACAAGGGGGGGTACCACGACGACTCGGATGAGGTGGAGCCCCCCCCCAACACCCACCACGAGGACCCCTCCTCCATTGGGAATCCCTGCACTAACGCTCTCCTCTCCCCCCCCCCCAGGAATCTGTTGAGTAACGGCAGCGCTGGGACGGCGTGGAGCTGTGCTGTGGGGGGGGCAGGGCTGGGGGGGCCGTGCTGAGGGGGGGGGGCACACCGCTGTGAGTTCTCCCCAAGGCTTCTTTCCAGCTGGGGTAAGGGGGGGGGGGGGGGGGGGGGCAGCTGGCTCTTATTTCATTTATTTTTCCTTGTTTTTGGTTGTTTTTTTTTTGGGGGGGGGGAAATATTTCCGTTTGTTATTTTTTTTCTGGGGGGGGGGGGGGTGTTGGGTATTTTTGTGGTTTGTGTCTTGATAAGTTTTTTTTTTGGTCTTTTCCCCTTGGTTTCCCTCCAGGCTGCCCCCTCCCCCCCCCTCTCCATTCCCCCCCCCCCAAGCAGCCAGCAGCGCCCTGGGGGAGAGCCCCCCCCACTCCCCCCCCCCCAGCCCAGCACGGGGACCCCGGGCAGCAGCAGCACATGGGATGCAGGGGGTGGGGGCTCCTCCGTTCTCCAAAGCAATACAAGCTGCTGGTGAGGGGGGGGGGGGCACCCCTCAGCCCACCCCCCCCTGCCCCCCTTCCCCCCCCCCGGGCTGCCCTTGGCCGAGGGAAACGTAGCAATAATGAATTCAGGCTTGAAGCTTTTTAACGAGGGGCTGAGGGGGGGGGGAGGGGGGTGGTCGGGTCCCTGTCCCCCCCCCCCCCTCCCCCCCCCCTCCCATGCTCTGCTTTCACCCCGCCAGGTTTCAGTCCCAGCACTGTCACAGTCTCCTTACACTGAAATGCCCCTCCATGGGATGGGGGGGGGGAGATTTGGTGCCCCCACCCCATGGCATAGGGGGTGTTGTGTGGGGCGGGGGGGGGTGGGGGGCTGCTTGCAAGCGCTTCTGCAGCGCCGGCAGTGGGGCTGGCGCACCCCCCCCCCCCATAGCGAGAAGCCATAGCCCCCTGCCCCCCCCCCTCCCCCCACTCACTTTTGGGGAGGGGGGGGGGGGGGGAAATGTAGAGCTCTGTAAATAAACCCGGATGTGTGAGAACTTTTGTACGGCATTTTTCTGTATATTTGCAATATTTTGGGTTCTTAGAGATGATAATAAAGGCGGAACGGACCCCGTGTGAGCGGCTCTGTGTGCGGGGGGGGGGGGGGGGGCAAATAAAAAGTCCATCGTTTATTCCGGATTAAGGCAGCGGGCACACGACACATCCATGCACGTAGAAAAATAATTGTGGGGGTGGGGAGTTAAGGTGGGGGGGCCCAGGACCATCCCCTCCCCCTCACCCCCCCCCCCTCCTTGGGTCCTCATACAAAGGGACAGCACAACCAGGGGACACAGGAGTGCCATGCGGGGCTCTGGGACAACACCGGGGGTGGGAAAGTGGCCCCCCCCCCCCCCACCCTGGGACCCCCAAAAATCCCAATTCCCATTTTGGGGGGGGAGGGGGGGGAGCTGGCAGTGAGCAGCTGAGATTTACCTGTGACCTCAGGGCAGAGGTCGGGTACCTACGTGTCCCCAGGGGTCATCTAAGGGGGGGGGGGATGCAGGGTCAGGGCAGGGGGGGTGGAGGGGTCCCGGGGGGGTCGGGGCTGGGGGGGCGCGGGCTGTGGTTTGATGCCGTGTGCCTTCATGTAGGAGATGAAACTGCTCGGGGATCTCGGCCAGCACGTCCTTGGCCAGGCGTGCCCATGCTCAGCACTTGGCTGCCCCCCCCGGTCCGTGTAGTCACGGAAAGGGACAAATGAGGGGGGGGGGGGAGCAGAGGGATGGGGACTTGGGGTACGGCACTGTGCGTCCCCGTGGCCTGGAGCAGCCCCCTGCCCCACCTCTGTCCCCATATCTCAGTGCCCCCCCCCCCAGTGTCTCGGATGACCCTGTGTATCTCCAGGCCCCATCCCTCCTTTCCCCCCCATCCTCTGTCTCCCATCCCAGTACCCCCCCAGCCCCGCTGCACCCCAAATCTCATCTCCTCCCCCCCCCACTCATCCCCCTATCCCCACACTGGGACCAGCAGTGCCGCTGGGAGGGTTGTGGGGGTGTGGGGGGGTCCCATACCTGCACGATGTCACGCTCGGCCACCTTCCCAACGGGAGGAGATGCGGATGTCGTCCCCCGTCCAACTCCACCATGGCTGGGGGGAGAGGTGAAGGGGAGAGGGGTCAGCACTATCAGCCCCCCCTGTTCCCCCCCCAATAGGGAACCCCTCAGGGATGGGGATGGGGGCACAGACTCTACCGTCAAACTCTGCCTGGCCGACCCCCACGATGATGATGGACATGGGGAGCTTGGCTGCCTGCGGGGTGCAAACATATGGGGCGACGCTGCCCCTGTGCTCACCATCGATCCGTAGGGTGTCGTGCCCCCCCCCCTCCCCCCCTTAGTGCCGGTGTGCCGCGTGGGGGCTGCGCTGCGTGGGCTCCGCTGTGCGCATTCGTGCTCGGGGCCGTGACGTGCTGCGTGGGTGCGTCGCTCTGTGGGGTGGAGATGTGTTTCCCTTTGGGGCTGTGCTGCCCTCCCCACCCCCCGCTGGCACAGCCCGCACCCCACATCCCACCACCCAAACACAGGGACGGCAGCCCCACATCCTTCCCCCACCCCCTGACCCCAAACCCGGCGCTGCTGCCCCTGCTCTCACCCCACGCACCCCGCCGGGGGCTGCACCCCTCCTCATTTGGGGCACCCAATAAACCAACCCCCGCTAAGTCCCCGCATCGCAACTTCTAGGGGCGGCCCATGTGCCCGAATAGGTCTACACCCCAAGATCCGGAGCATCCCGATGTTCTCAGGTACCCCAGGCCCCCGCTGGGACCCAATCGGGGGTGGACCCCCCCCCGGCGCAGCACTCACGTTGACGATGGCCTCCTTGGTCTGCGCCATGTCCGAGATGACGCCGTCGGTGATGATGAGCAGCACGAAGTACTGCGACCCATCGGGCACGGCCGCGGCCGAGCTGCGGGGCCGGTGCTGAGCACGGGGTGGGACCCCCTCCCCCTATTCCTCCCAGGACCCCCCCCCCACTTCTTCCCCATTACCGTGCCACGTGGTTGACCACGGGGGCGAAGTTGGTGGGGCCGTAGAGCTGGACGCTGCGCAGGCTGCGGTGGTACGCCTCCAGGATGCCCTCGATGCCGCTGCACGATGGGTTGGCCGCGTCGCCGTTCTATGGGGCAGATGGGGTTATGAGACCATTGGGATGGGATGGGGTGGGGAGAAGGGGTTGGGGGAAGGGGTCCCACCAGTGGGAACTCGTGGGACACACGCGCCCGTCCGGGGGGATCTTGGCTCCGAAGCCGAGCGCGGGGAACATCTTGTCGCTGTCGTAGTCCTGGATGATCTCGCCCACCGCCCTCAGCGCCATGGTGTAGGCGTTGAGCTGGTAGGGGCTCAGGTAGTGCAGAGAGGTGGACTGCGACGGGTTGCCTGCAGCGGGGGGAGGGGGACGGGGGTCAGCGTGGGGTGGGGGAGGGGTGGTGTGCCCATCCCCCGCGGGGTGGGCAGCGCTCACCGTTGGATGCGGGTGAAGTCGATGGCCACCGTGAAGTTGATTTGGGTCCTGGGAGAGGGGAAGCTCAAAGGATGGGGAGATGGAGGGGGACCCGCTTTCCCATCCCCTCCACAGCTCCCAGTCCCACGTGGGTCCCGCTCTGGGATCCCCACGGGTGGGACCACCGCGGCTCACCCCGCCTCGGATGTAGTCCAGGAACGTGTGGTCAGACTCCACGGCGAAGGACAGCAGCGTCACCTGCGGGCACGGCCAGCTGAGCAGCACGGCCTCACGGAGCACCCCACCCCGCCCGCCCCTCACCGTCCCCGAGTTCAGGTACTTCTTCTTCTTCATCTTCTTCCCGCGGGTTCACCACCTGCGGATGGGGGACACCGTGGGACGGGGCACCCACAGGCGATATCACACCCGTGGGGGAGCGCTGGGGTGTGTGCCAGGGGCCGGAGGGCCCACGGGTGCAGCGTGGGGAAGGGGGGCACCCATCCCCGTGCCCCCTCCTCACCTCGTAGACGTTGAACTGGCTCTGCCCCCCGCGCCAGCTCCCGGTAGCTGGTGGTGAACTCGCCGATGAAGTCGTGGCTGTGGGGCAGGGGGTGGCACCGCCAGCCGGGGCAGGGGACAGGAAAGCAGCCCCCCACCGGCCCCCGGCTCACCTGCCATCACGGTCCCAGTCGTACACCTCCACCTTGATGGCTCTGTAAGGAACGGGGGGTTGGGGGGTCACGGTTGGCACCCAAAAGCACAACGCTGCGCACGTCCTGCCCCGCGAGTCTGTGCTGATCCCTCCGTGGGGCTTTTTCTCCTTCCTCTCCTCCTCCTCCACCTCCTCGGCCAATTTCGGTGGGATATTTTTATCCACCGTTGCCACAGGCAACGTCCGACACGGGGCCGAGCCGGCAGCGCAACACCGAGCCACCAACCGGCACTGGGGGCTCAACCGGGCAGCGAGGACAGCCCACGGCACAGACGGAGAGCAGGGGCGGGTACCATCGCACCGCCTGGAGGACCTCGGTGCTCACCGGTCGTAGTCACCGTTGCAGAGGGCGCGCACCGGGATGGCGAAGGCCGGCCCACACCGGGTTCAGCGTGTTCCTCATCACCTCCGTCTTGTGGCAGATGGTGAAGCTGTGGAGTTGGGGGGGGGGTAAAAGGAAGGAATGTCCCCCCCACGGCCAACACAAAGCACTCTGGAGACCTCAGCTCAATGGCACCCCCACACACGGGGCACCCCACGCCCACTGTGGGGCTGTGGGGCAGTGGGGTTTTCTTTCCCCCCCCCCCTCCATCCCCAACCCCCCACGTCATCTCATGGTTTGGGGTGCTCACGTCCCGTCCTCGTTGCTGCGATAGAAGACCATGAAGGGGTCGGATTTGCCGAAGAAATCCTTCTTGTCCAGTTTGTTGGCACAGAACTGCAGCGTGGCCACATCCTACGGCACCAGGGGGTCAGCGAATGGGACCCCCAATGGGACCCCCCCCCCCATTCTGTGGGCGCTGGGGTCCCAGGGGAGCAGCCGGGATGCAGCTCTGACCTCATCATCCTCACGCCACGTGGGGGAAGGCTCCAAGCACAGACACGGAAATCTCACCTCCTTCCACCCCAGAAGAAGGGGGGGCAGCCCCCAAACCCCCGATCCCGCCCAGCACTCACCCTGCAGTTCCCCAGCTCCTCGGCCAAGAGGATTATGGTGCCGCACTTCTTTCCTGGGATGCCCCTATGGGACGGGGGGGGGGGGTGAGGTGGGGTGGCACGTAGTGACACGAGCGTCCCTGCTATGGGGTCACCCCGATGCTCACCCGTTGGACGTGGCTGGAGCTGGCTTCCTACCGCGGGGCTGCGCGGTGACCGTCCCCATCCTGCGGGGACACACAATGGGGTGGGGGGGGGAGGGCAGCCCACAGCTGGACCGCATGTGGGGGCAGCTCAGGGGTTGGGGGGGGGGGGGGTGAGCCCAGAGCTGTCCTCACCGTGCTCTGCTCTCCATCCCAGACACCTCCGGGATGCGAGATAAGGACCCACCGTCGTCACCATCACCCGCAGGGGATGCCAGGCACCAGCCCCCCCCCGTACACCCCCCACCCCCCCCAGCCCTGCTCACGTCAGTGGCTTCTCCAGGCGGCTGCCGGCCGAGCCCACGATTTCACCCAGCGTGCAGAAGGCCTGGCCCAGGAAGTCCTGCAGGGAGTGGGGTCACCATCCCATCCCCACCTCCCCCCACCCCACGGGAGCAGTGCCACACTCACGTGCTTGGAGAGGTCGGGACTTTTGGAGTCCACATCGTACCTATGGGACACGAACGGGGACGGAGATGGGAGAGGAGCCCGGAGGGGGGGGGGGGACGGGGGACGGTGGTGGGAAGTGGGATGTGGGGGTGCACTCACAGGTCGAAGCGCAGGTTCTGTTTCTCCTCGAAGAAGTAATCCAGCACGAACTTGCGCACGAAGTCGGGGTTCAGGGAGTTGTCGATGACCTCAGTGCGGCCGAACTGGGGATGGATGGAGGGGGGGGGGGGGGGGAAGGAAAGGGGGGGCAGTGCCGCTGGTGGGGGCTGCTCCAGGTGCCCCTTTGTGCAGCAGCGGGGGCAGCCCGTCCGCCCGCTCATTACAGCCCTAGCCCCTCAATTAACCAGCAGCTAATTGCAGGGCGCGTGGCCGGGGGAGGGAGCTGGGGGAGGATGGGCGTGCTGGTTGGACACCTGCCCCCAGCCCCAACACGCGGGTTGGACGGATGCCCGGCACCCCAACGCGCTGATTGGTTGGCAGGGTGGTACCCCCAATGCGCTGATTGGCTGGAGGGATGGCACCCCGACACGCTATTGGCCACACTCACCTCCCGCCACTGCTTGCTGTCGGGTCCCTGCGTGTACAGGACACACACTGCGGGCAGAGGTGGCAGCGCTCAGTGCTCGGCCCCCCCGGACCCTCTGCCCCCCCCCAGCCCCACTCACGTGGGTCGGACTTGGAGAAGGTGTCCTTGTCCAGGAGCTGCCTGCGGGGAGAGGGGAAACTGAGGCACGGGGACGGGGGGTTGTGGGTGCTGGGTGCCGGGTGGCAGTGGGCACAGGGCCGGGGGGGGGGAACACGGGGCGGTCCCTCCTGTGCACCTCCAGAGATCCCAGACCCCGTCCTGCTGCCTCCCAGTGCCCCCCAGTGCCCCCCAGTCCCATCGCCCTCTTCCCTCTCAGTCCCTCCCAGCACTCTGTACTGCCCCTTGCTGCTCCCCAGTACCTCCCAGTGCCTCCCAGTATCCCACAGCCCCCATACAGCCCCGGGTACACCCGTACCATCCACCCCAGTGCGTCCCAGCACATCCCAGCGACCCACAGCCACCACCCCCACGTGGCCCCCCCAGTTCTGCCCCGTACCCCAAGCCGCCCTACAGCTGCAGCCACCTCCGTTCTCCCACTGCCCCCCACGACCCCTGGGTCCCCCCCCAAAGCATTGCACCCTCCGTGCTGCCCAGTTCTTTCCAGAACATCCCAGTATCCCGCAACAACAACCGCCTCCCAGTACCGCACACCCCGAGTCCTCCCCAGTGCCCCCAGTACCTCCCAGTGCTCCCAGTCCCACGCACCCCAAGTGCTCCCCAGTGCCATACACCACGAGTGATCCCCAGTGCCCCCAATAGCTCCCAGTGCTCCCAGTCCCACGCACCCCAAGTACTCCCAGTGCCTCCCAGCACCACACACATTCACCCTCCCCCGCTCCCCAGTGCCTCCCAGTACCGCAGCCCCAGGTGTTCCCCAGTTCATCCCAGTGCCGCACACACACACAGCCTCCTCCCCTCTCCCAGTGCCTCCCAGTGCTCCCAGCACCCAGCACCCCGCTCCTACCTGCAGGACACCGTCAGCTCCACCTTGGTGGCCGGCACGCAGCCGGTACCGCCCGCCCGCAGCCCCCCCAGCCCCGCCATGCCCCGCTCCGCCCGCCCGGGGCCGCCGCCGCCGCTCCCGGTGCCGTCCCGGTGCTCCCGGTGCCGTCCCGGTGCTCCCGGTACAGCGCTGCCGCAGCGCCGCCGCCCCGGGGCTGCCCCCGGAGCCTCCCGCGAGCCCGCCCCGGTACGGCCCCCCGCACCGCCCCCGTGCCGCCCCCAGTAGCGCCCAGTGCTCCCAGTGCCGCCCCCAGTAGCGCCCAGTGCTCCCAGTGCCGCCCCCACCGTCCCCCAGTGCTCGCGGTGCCGCCCCCACTATCACCCAGCGCTCCCAGCACCGCCTCATTCTGCCTCCAGCGTCGCCCAGTGCTCCCAGTGCCTGCCTGCCACGTTCCCAGTATCGCCCCCCAGCCCCCCCATCCGGCACCCCCAGTGCCTCCCAGTATGCCCAGTTCCCTCCCGCCCAGTGCTCAGGGCGCCTCCCAGTGCCCGCGGTGGGGCTGTACTGGGCCCACGGGGGACGTCCTCGTGTCCCCATCGGTGCCACGGGTGACACCTCCACATCCCCAGAGGTGACATCAGTGGGTCCCTGCGTGTGTACCACCCTATGGGTGACACCTCCACGTCCCTATGGGTGATGCTTCCATGTCCCCAGAGGTGACACCTCCAGACCTCTATGGGTGACACCTCTGTGTCCCTACAGGTGACATCTGTGTCCCCAGAGGTGGCACCTCCGTGCCCCTATGGGTGACATCTCCGTGTCCCTATGGGTGACACCTCCATGCCCCTATAACTGCCATCTGTGTCCCCAAAGGTGACACCTTCATGCTTCCATGTCCCCAAAGGTGACATCTCCATTCCCCTATGGGTGATATCTGTGTCTCCAAGGTGACACCTCCATGCCTCTATAGGCAATGCTTCAATGTCCCCAGAGGTGACACCCCCATGTCCCTATAGGTGATGCTTCCATGTCCCCAGAGGTGACACCTCCATTCCCCTATGGGTGATATCTGTGTCCCCAGAGGTGACACCTCCACACCCCTATGGGTGACATCTCCGTATCTCCATGGGTGACACCTCCATGCCCCTATAACTGACATCTGTGTCCCCAGAGGTGACACCTCTGCACCCCTATGGGTGACATCTCCACGTCCCTACGGGTGACACCTCCCCACCCCTACAGCTGACATCCGTGCCCCCAGAAGCGACACCTCCACACCCCTATATGTGACATCCGTGCCCCCAGAGGTGACACCTCCACGCCCCTACAGGTGACATCCCCCCCCACATCTGACCCCCCGCTCCCCCTCCGTCGCACCGTCACCCCAGCTCCGTGCACACATTTATTGCCCCGCTCAGATCACGCGGCGGGGACGGCCCTGAGGACCTTGACGTCGTCCAGCGGCCGGTCCTGAGCGTTGGTCTCCACCATCCCCACGCGGCCCAGCACGCCGATGCCCTGGCACACGCGCCCGAAGATGGTGTGCTTGCCATCCAACCACTGCGCCGGAGCCAGCGTGATGAAGAACTGGCTGCCGTTGGTGTCCGGCCCCGCGTTGGCCATGGCCAAGATGCCGGCGCCTGGGGGAGGGGCAAGGAGGGGATGAGGAGGGGGTTTAGGAGGGTTTTGGGGTAGGAAGGAGGGGGTTTTGGGGTGCTCACCGGTGAACTTGAGCTCCGAGTGCAGCTCATCCTCGAAGTGTTTGCCGTAGATGGAGGCGCCGCCGCGGCCTGAGGGCACGGAGATCAGCGGGGGGCTGCAGCCCCGCAGCTCGGGGTCCCCATCACTGAGCTCGGGGTCCCCGCATCCCTATCGGGGGGGGCTGAGGGTCCTGCTGCTCCCACTGTGGGATCCCGGCGATCCCGCCGCGGGGCTGCGGGTGTCAACAGGGCTGAGGGTCCCTGCGTCCCATTATGGAGGGTCCAGTGCTCCTACCAGGGGGCTGAGAGACCCCACTGTGGAGCCGGAGGTCCCGATGACCCCATGCCACAGATGGGGACACCAGCGTTCCCCCTCACAGGGCAGGGGTCCCAGGGTCCCCATCTCGAGGCTGAGGGTCCCAGTGTCCCCACCATGGGGCTGGGGGTCACCACGTCCCCGCTGCGGGGCTGGTGCTCCCAGCGTTCCCATCTCGGCGCCGTGTGGGTCTCGCCGTGCCCACGGCAGGACACGGAGGACCCCGATGTCCCAGGAGGGGCCGTGGGGTCTCCGCACTCACCGGTGCCCGTGGGGTCCCCGCCCTGCACCATGAAGTCCCGTATGATGCGGTGGAAGCGGGTGCCGTTGTAGTAACCGCGGCGGCACAGCTCGGCGAAGTTCTTGCAGGTGCGTGGAGCGTGGCGCCAGTACAGCTCCAGCACCAGCGTGCCCATCCTGCACCCACACCCACGGCGGCGTCACGGGTGGGAGGGGGAGACCGGAGCGGGGGGGGATGGGCAACCGGGATGGGGGGACCGGGGGGGGGGGGAGCGGGGGGGAAGCAGTGGAGGGGCTGACTCCAGGAACCGGGGGGTGGTCCCAGAGCCGGGAACTGAGCGGGGGCTCCGGTACCGGAGTGCGCTCCCGGGGGCACGGCGGAACCGGGGAGGGGGGGGGGGGGGAACCGCGGTGTCCCGGTGCGTGTGGGGCTGGGGACGGGGAAAAGGGGGTCCCGGGACCCCCCCCCCCGCCCCGGTTTTGGGATCCCCGGTACCGAGCGGGGATCCCGCCCTTACGTGGTCTCCATGGAGACGGTGGGCGGCTGCCACGAGTCGGGCGGCACGGCGGCCATGCTGCTGCTCCGCCGCCGGAAGCGGCGAGCCCGCGTTCACGGTGACACCGCCCCCTCCCCTCCGACGGCCAATGAGCGCCGCGCACGGCCCGGGGGGGCGGGGCCAAGCGGGAGCGCGCGGCGCCATTGGAGCGCCGGAGGGAGAATTCGAACGGACGGAGCGCCCCTCCCCCACCCGCACCCCCCCACCCCCACCCCCACCCCCACCCCCACCCCCACCCCCCCCGGAGCACCGAGCGCGAACCGGGGCGGTGAGAGCCGCGTGGGGCCGCGGGGATGGGACCCACCGCTTTGGGGCTGCGGGGTTCTGCAGGGTTTGGGATGCTGAGAGCGCCGGGAGTGGGGCTGGGAACGCGTTGTTTTGGGGCTGGGGTCGGGGAACGGAGACCCTCCGGGGGCTGGGGAGTGCCCGGTGTGGGGCTGGGGAGTGCCCGGTGTGGGGCTGGGGCCGTGCCCGGTGTGGGGCTGGGGCCGTGCCCGGTGTGGGGCTGGGGAGTGCCCGGTGTGGGGCTGGGGAGTGCCCGGTGTGGGGCTGGGGTTCCGCGGGGCTGGGGATGCTGGGATCTCCCTTTGGGGGCGGTGGTGGGATGGGGTTGGGTGAGGATGTGGGGCTGGGGACCCCCCGGGTTTGGCTCTGTGGTCGCTGGGATGGGGTGGTTTGGGGTGCAGGGCTCACCCCCCCCCCCCCCCTGTGCTGCCCCGCGCTGTCCCCGCGGCCACAAAGCCCCGTTGTGCCCGGTGCTGGCGGAGCCGTCCCCAGCGGGCACTGTGCCCGTGATGGGGCCGTTGTGGGGGGGCCGCGGGGTCACCCCCCCTTGCACCCAGGTCACCCATGGGCTCCGGTGCCGCTCGCTGACCGGGAGCGATGACGGAGGAGCGAGGTAGGGCGGCTGTCCCCAGCACGGGGACCCTCTCCGTGTCCTCATACACTGGGGGGGGGTGGGGACCCCCTGTGTGTCCCCCTATGCGTCCCCCACCCCCCCTCCATATCACCCCCAGAGATCCAATTCATCACCGAGGAGAGGTTCGACTTCGGCATCCTGTCCCCTTCCGACAGGTGAGGCGGGGACACGTGTGACATAACACCGTGTGCCCACTCACGCGGGCACGGCTGGGGGTCCTGGGGTGACCTGCTGCCCTTCACCCGCAGCCGTGAGGATGATGACGATGATGAAGAGCCCCCAGGGGGTGCGGGCGGGCGCTGGAGCCCTCTGAGCGGGGCCGGGCTGGAGGAGATGGTGCGTGAGGCCACGCGCCTGGCGGCACAGCTGCAGCAGTGCCATCTGTCCCCGCTGCCCTCTGGCCCGGGGGGGGGCAGCCCCCGCAGCCCCCGCCGGGAGACCTTCGTGGTGAAGGACAGCCCCGTGCGGGCGCTGCTGCCCACCGTGCCCGCTGCTGGTGTCCCCAAGGTGGGTGGCACTGCGGGGGGGGGGCACGGTGCAGTCTGCATCCCTGTGCCCACCCCCCCCACACACACTCTTGCAGGAATCCCCCCGCAGTCGCCCCTCGGCGGCACCCAGGGGTGCCCCCAGCAGCAGGGGGACCCCCAGCCAGGGTGGTCCCCCCCGGCCGTGCCCACCCCGTGGGGCCGTAGCACGGGGCAGGTCCGAGCCCCTCCGTGCGGGGGCAGCAGGTAATGGGGCGGGGATGGGGGCGGCCCTGGGGACACCCACCCCATTGGGACACCATTGGGAACGGGTACAAGGGCTGTGCCCCCCCCCTTGGTCCCAACCCCCACCATCACTCCCAGCACAGCCAAAGCCGAGGAGCAGCACTGCCACCCCCCCCGACCCGTGCACCCCGTGCCAGGGCCACTACCACTGCCACCGCTGTTCCCAGCAGCCGCCCCCCCCCCACCTAGTGCCATCCCCAAGCCCCCCGGGCGGGCAGGGACATTGGGAACTGCACCAGGTGGGAGGGGACCCCCCCGGAGCAGCACGGCTGCACCCAGAGGTAGGGATGGGGACCGTCCCCTCCTGACAGCGTGGGACCGCCCCGTGCCTCAGTTTCCCCACACCCGCTCTCCCCCCCTCCCAGGTGCAGCCCTCGGGGTGGGGGCTGTTTCGAGGTGCAGAGCTGCCCCCCCCAGCAGCCGCCTGCAGCCCCCCCGCAAGACAGCAGCCAGCAGCACCCCGCGGTGACAGCATCGCCTGCGTGGGGAAACTGAGTCACGGGGAAGTGGGGGGAGGGGGGGCACAGTGAGACCCCCTCCTTTCCCCCTCTCCCCCCCCCACAAGGGAGGAGGCGGAGGCTCAGGTCGGGTTTTGCTTTAATTACAAAAGGTCACACCAGCAGTAGGAAACCCCCCCGGCCCACCCACCTGCAAACCCAGGGGTCCCTCACCCCCCCCCGCATCCTGCACCCAGCCCTACGGCACCGCCTGAGCCTTGCCTTGGAGGGGGGGGGGACACCGAGCCCGGGGCAGAGAGGGGACACCACGGCATCCACACCCTCCAAATGCCCCCCGCCAGTGCCACAGCACAGCCGAGCAAGGGTGGTGGCTGTGTGCCCCCCCTCCCCACCCCGTCCCCCTCCTGGGGGGGCTGGCATGCTGCGGGGGGGGGCCCTATATCATTTTTTTTTTTGTATTTTTCCTGTATTTTTTAAATAAAACCCTCCATGGGGCAGCGGTGCTGCGGGCAGTTCCTGGGGTACCCCATGGCACTGAGGGGGGGGGGGGTAGGTCACCCCATGCCACACAGCTGCCCCATACCCCCAGGACTTGGGGGGGGGGGCAGGCAAACCCCTGCTGGCCGCAGGGTCCAAAGTGCAATGGGGGCTGTGTGCCCCCCACCCTGTACCACCCTCCCCCCCCCCTCCCCATTGTCCCTGGCGGTGGTGGTCCCCGTTAGATGGAGGTCTCGTCGCTCCTGCCAGGGGGGGTGGGCACGAAGGGGTGGGGTGGGGGGGGGGTAAAACGAGACAGACGGATGCGTGATCACGGGGGGGGCCGGGGGTGCGGGTGCCCTCCACGCTCGCAGCACCCAGCACCCACCCAGACAGACAGAGATGGAGAGGGTGGGGGGAGGGGAGTGCGCACCCCTCCCCCCCCTCCAGACCCTCACGTGTTAATGAAGAAAATTAAAAAACAGAAATCTGGGTTGGTGGGGGGTGGGGGGGAGGAGAGAAGAGCAGGGTTAGTGCGAGCATCCCCGGTGTGGCCCACGGGGACGGAACCAGCCCCCACCCACGGGTGTCCCAGTGGGGCCCCACGCACCCCAAGGAACCCAGAAAGTACTCAGTGGGCACCCAGCGGGCACCCAACCGCTGTCCTCACACCCAGTGGGGGCCCAATGGCAATTCCTACACGCAACGGGGACCCAACAGACGCCCCAGCCCTCTGTCAGCACCCACTGCACGCGGTGGGCATCCCACGGGGACCCCTCCCCCCCCCCCCCGCCCATCTCCCAGCACTCACTCGGAGCCGGAGGAGTCCTCGTCCACGGTGCCCGCTTTGATGCTCATGGCGATGGGCGCAGCACCGCTCAGCTGCTCCTGAAGGCTCTGCCGGGGCCGGGGCGGTCCCGCCCCCCCCCGTTGGCTGCCGTCGCTCCCGGAGGAGGCGGCGGTGCCGGCGGGGGGGGGCGGGGGCCGCGGGGCAGCGCCTCGCTCGGTGATGGGCGGCAAGCTCTTCTTCTTCAGGATGCCTACGGGGACCGGAGTGGCAGCGGAGGGACGCGGAGCGGCGCGCCCATGGGTGCGGGTGCCCGTACCTTTGTGCGGGTGGGGGAGGGGCAGCAGCGGGGGCAGCCTGGGGGGTCCCTCCCCCCCCGGTACCGGCTCCACGCGCAGCGGTTCCGCGGCCCCGTGCCCGTCGCTCTCGCTGGCCGTCGTCACGAACTCCCCGGGCCAATACGGCCGCGCCGGGACCACCGCGCTGTCACCTGCGGGGGGGATGGGGACGCTGAGCCGGGCGGACCCTCCTTCACACCCCACCCTTTCATCCCCCCCCGCACCCGACCCCCGGGAGGGTTTACCGGTGGGTGTGGGCGGCTGCTCCGGTCGCAGCAGCGCATCCCAGGCGGTGCCGCCGGGCTCGTCCTCGCTGTCCGAGGAGTGCGTGGAGCCGTAGGAGCCGCTGGGGTCCTCCTCCAAGGACAGGTCGCTGTCGGAGTCGGTGTCGTGCTCTGCGAGCCGGGGGAAAGCAAAGCTCAGCGGGTGCCCTGAGTGTGAGCTGAGCACCGACGCGCTCATTGCACTCACCGTGCTGCGCATCCGCGGCGTCCAAGAGCCCACCCTGCTCCACCGCCACGCGGCCGCCGTTCAGCCCCGCGTCCTCCCTGCACGACGACAGCGGTGACAGCGGTGACCTCGGCTCCCACGACCCCCCACCCCGGCACTCCCCCCTCCCCGCACCTGAGCACGAAGGGGATGTAGCTGTGCTGGCTCTTGGCCGCGCTGTGCAGCGATCCCGTGGAGTCCCCGCAGGGCGCCTGGTACAGCCGTCCGGCCACGTAGGTGGTGTCACAGCTGTACGCCTGCGGGGATGGGGACGGGGACGGGGTGGTGGTGGCAGGAGGCCCCGCACCTCCGCCTCCTCCATCCCGCAGCCGCGTTACTCACCGCGGTCAGCGTGGATTTGGTGACCAACGCGGGGTCGGGGCCGTGGACGCGGGTGCAGGCGGAGCGCAGGCAGTGCCGCACCTCCCGGCTCAGCACCACGCACACCAGGAAAAACAGGGGGCCCTGGGGGGGAGGGATCTCACTCGGGTACCCCCCCAGCGGCGAGGGTCCCCCTTTGTGTCCAATGGTCGCTCCCACGGGGGAGTGAGGGGCTTTGGGGGGGGCAGGGAAATATGGGGAGATGGGGGCGGGGGTACCTGGAGGCAGTTGGAGATGGCGAAGAGGTAGTGGAAGAAGATGGCATCGCTGTTGACGGCGAGCAGGGCGAGCAGCCAGGCCAGGCTGGGCAGCACCAGCACCACCAGCGCCGTCTGCAGCCCAGAACTGGGAGGGGGGGGAGGGTGTCAGCACCCCAGGGTGTTGTGGGGCGGTCCCTCGTCCTTTGTGTGTCCCTGGCGCCCAAGGGTGCCCTGCTCCCCACTCACTCACCTCGTGCCCTTCTTCTCGAAGCCCTGTCCGGTGGCACAGGATGCCCTGGCTGCCAGCACGAGGAAGAAGACGCCGGCCTATAGGGCAGGGGGTGAGGGAGGGCTGCCATGGGGCCCGTTCCCCACATGTCCCCCATGCTCCGTAAGTCCCCTGTGCCTTATATATCCCATATATCCCCCATATACCTCTTTGTCTCATATCCCATACACTCCACGTGTTTGTTATTACCTATATATCCCCCACATTCCATATGCCCCACACACCACATGCCCCCACAGCCCAAATATCCTCTACACCCTATACTTTCTATACAGCCCATATGCTACCCATACACCTCACTGACCCTATACATCCCACAATGCCCCCATATATCCCCCACACCACACATCCCCCTCCTGTGCCCCATATACCCTACCTACTCCATACGTACCCTGTGCCCCCATATATCCTATATACCCCACATATCCCCCACACCCTACGTGCCCCCTCTGCCCCACACGTCGCCATCCTCCGCACCGCCACGGCGCAGGCGCTGGGCCCCGCCAGGCTCCACACCAGGCTGTCGTGGATGGAGAGCCAGCAGAAGTCGGGGTTCCCGTAGCCCTCGGGGTCCAGCCCCACCGCCAGCCCTGCACAGCCACGTGTGGGTGGGGGCCTCAAGCTGAGGCAAGGGGGGGGAAAAAGGTCCACAGGGGCGTGACCTCACCGGTGATGAAGGCGGGCAGCCCCCAGCCCAGCACGTGGTAGAAGCGCATGGGCCCACGGTCGACGTGCCGGGGTTCGGTGCGGCGCCGGTACAGGTGCAGCGTCTCCAGCAGCGCCCACCCCACGGCGCTCAGGTGGAGGAACTGCAGCAGGATGGCCACCACCGTGCAGGCCAGCTGTGGGGCAGGGGGTCAGGAAGGAAGAACCCACCCCAGACCACGCCCCCAGGAGCCCCACCCTCCTTATAGCCCCGCCCCTTCCAGCCACACCCCATTGGCTCCTCCTACAACCAGCCCCACCCATGCTAGGCCCCGCCCAAACTTCTCACCCCTCCCCTTTCCCTTCCACACCCGTACAGGTCAGTGACCCCACGCCACGTATCCTCACCCCCCCAACCCCCCAGCCCCTCCGTACCGGCAGCTCGGCCTGGTTGATGCCCAGCATGAAGACGAGCTGTGCCAGCAGCAGCGCGCAGGCGCCGTGCCGCCGGATGCTGTGGCGGTTGGAGCGCAGCCCCCGCAGAGCTCCCAGCACCAGCACGGCCAGCAGCAGCCCCGCCAGCGCCACGCCCAGCGAGCCGTAGGTCAGCGCTGCCAGCGGCAGGATCTCCCCGTTCTGCCGGGCAGAGAGTCAGCAGGCCACGCCCCCCAGGGCCACGCCCATGCTTGGCCACGCCCCTTCCCTCGGGACACACCCGCGCTCCTTGGCTCTTGGCCCCGCCCACGGCGCCACACCCTCCCTGCTTGGCCACGCCCCTACGAAAAAAAAAGCCCCGCCCACTTCTCTGACCCCCGCCCCATGCACAGCTCCACCCATTTTGACCACACCCCCACGCAGATCCCCACCCACTATTGGCCCCGCCCCATTCACAGCTCCACCCACTATTGCCCCCTTCCCATTCAGAGCCCCACCCACTATTGGCCCCGCCCCATTCTGAGCCCCACCCACTATTGGCCCCGCCCCATTCAGAGCCCCACCCACTACTGGCTCCGCCCATATTCACAGCTCCACCCACTATTGGCCCCGCCCCCACGCAGAGCTCCACCCCACTATTGGCCCCTCCCCAGCCGCTTGCCCCGCCCACAAGGACACGCCCCCAGCACGCCAGCCTATGGGGAGCCTCGCTCCTCGTCCAGCCCCGCCCTTGTGGATCGGGGCCCGCCCACTTCTGCGCCCCACCGCTGCGGAAGCCCCGCCCACATTTTGTCCCACCCAATGGGCGCTTCGCCCATCTGCAAGCCCCGCCCACACCTCGGCTCCTCCCCTTTCCCCAAGCCCCGCCCCCCACATCCCCGGTACCACGTGCCAGCCCATCCCTACCCCCACCGCCCGACCCCCCCGCGCCCCCACCCCCACCTCTCTCCGGGAGATGTCCATGAGCACGGCGAAGCTCGTCATGTGGTTGCACTGGCAGCTGACGTGGCTCTGGTTCCGGAACACCACCTCGCAGCCCCGCGCCGACCAGCCGCCCGCACCCCCCGCCCTGCCGGGACACCCCGCCATGGGACACCCCAACCGAGCACTGTGCCCCCCCCGCGCCCCCAAACCCACCCCCCGTCCCCGCTCACAGCAGCGAGTGGTTCCAGAAGACGCAGATGGGTTTGGAGCGCTCCTGCGTTTCCAGCAGTCGGAACTGCAGCGTGATGGGTTTCTCCAGCGCCCGCGGTGCCCGCCCTGCCGCCGCGTGCACGCTGATGCTCACCACCGGCGTGTTGATGATGGGGCGCTTGGGCACCCTGAGGGGGCGGTGGGTCAGGGGGCTGCACCCCCTGCAGGCAGCCACCCCACAGACAGCCTCATCTCTGCACCCCAGGCACGCTGAGGACGCCCTGTATGCCCCCACGTCCTGGCCCCGATGCTCGCCGGCCCCCTCCCCAGCCCTGTGCCCCATCCCCCCCCCCCCCCATGGCACCTGAGGCTGCGCTTGTCGGTGTCGTACTGCTCGGGCAGGAGCCCCGCCAGCGTGCGGTAGATGATGACGCTGGCGATGGCCTGGCCCTCGCTGGGCTCCGGGTGCCGCTTGTGCCGGGTCACCAAGGTCACCTCGTCCTCCTCCTCGTCCCCCGTGGCCTCTTCATCTTCTTCCTCCTCTTCCTCCTCCTCCTCCTGCGATGCTTTTCCATGCCCAGCAGCGGGGCCTGCGATGCCGTGCCCCACACGTGGGTACCCCGCAGCCCTCCTCCCAGCCCCGCAGCCCTGCCCACCCCACGGCTGCACGGTGCCCACCCCGCAGCACTCACGCTTGCCCTCGGGGGGCCGGAAGACGCTGTCGGGCAGGATGACGGTGGTCTCCAGGTCGGGGGGCTTCTCCCCTCGCAGTGCTTCGTAGCGCGGCAGCCGTGCACCCGCAAAGCTGCCCCTGTCCAACCGCACCACCGACACCACTGCGGCAGTACCGGGGCGTCACCGACGGCACACGCAGAGCCCTGAGTGCACACAGCCCCCCAGGGACAAGCACAGCATCCCCCCAACCCCCCCCCAGCGCTCACCGATGTTGGGGGTGACGATGGTGAAGGGGCTCAGGTAGGTCTGGCGCATGTTCTGTGCCAGGGCGCTGGCGTAGTCCTCGAAGTGCTTCAGCAGCCACGCCGTGCCGCCCTCGGTCTGCTGGATCAGCTCCCAGTGCCGCTTGTTGCTGGCGTCCAGCAGCGCGCTGCCCACCCGCAGCAGGTTCTGGGGATGGGGAGGGCGGCTGAGTGCCCCCACCGCGGGCTCACCCCGAGGGGGACGGAGCCCACCCTGCCCAGCTCCGTGGGCACCCAGCAGCCCCAGGCACCTGAGCTCCCCAGAGGTTCACAGAGGGGCACTCCTGACCCCAAGCACCTCACCCCCACCACCTCCAACCACCACCCATCACCCGCTCTCCTCCACCACCCCACAGCGGAGGGCACCCCAGGGCACCGCGCGCCCCACTCCATCGCATCCCCAACCCCCCCCCTCACCGCCCCACGGGCCCCCACACCTCGGTGAAGTGGATGTCCTGCGTGGCCGCCAGGCGGAAGCCGTGCTGGGCGCTCTCGTGCTGCAGCAGCCGGGCTGCCAGGCGGTACGCCAGGCGCACGTCGCTGCCGAAGTAGGCGGCCGTGTGCCGCGTGGCATTGTGCAGCTGCAGGGCCACGCGCTGCGACTGCGCCGTGTCCAGCACCGACTCGTTGCGCACCAAGCGCTCCGCCTGCGGGGACGGCACCCTCAGCCCACCCGTGTCCCCCTCCGCCCTCCCCCCTCCCCACGGGTTGGGGACACTCACGAAGCCTTTGAGGGCGGCGAAGGCCAGCGAGGTGCAGTTGAAGAGGTTGGGGGGCAGCCAGCCCTTGTGCTCGTCGCAGTGCCGCACCGCTGTGCCTGTGGGGGTGGGACGCTGTGGGGACGCTGCGCAGCCCTACACCTGTAGGGTTCTTGGGGGGCTGCGATATGGGAGAGCGGCACAGAGCTCCGCGCCCCTCCTGTGCCCACTGAGCGCTTTGGGACGGGGCCGCCTGCACCGCCCTCTGTCCCCCATGTACCCCTGGGGGTGTGGGGTGACAACGTGCAGCCCACGTCCCCACATCCCCCCCGTGGGGCACTTGGAGCACACGGTGACACAGCTCTGTCCCCCCGCCCATCTCCAATGGGAGCACCGTGCAGCCCCCTCCCCACGCTCCCTCACCGATGGAGCCCTTGGGGCACGGGGCGGCAGCGGGCAGCCCGAAGCGCGTCCTCGGCCACCAGATGCTGGCCTCGATGGCACGGGGACAGCTGTCGTAGTTCACTGCGGGAGGCAAAGGGTGCGGGCGTCAGGGAGGGGGGGAACGCCGGTGCTGGGGGACACCGTGGTGCCACCACCCACCTTCGCAGCCGCTGGCCGTCACCTCGGCGAAGGGGTTATCGCAGCGGTCGCAGTGCCGCCCGATGACGCCGGGTTTGCAGGGGCACTGCCCACTGGTGGCATCGCAGAGGCGGGACAGGGACCCGGTGGGGTAGCAGTCACACAGCAGGCACGAATCGCTGCCCGCAGGGCGGTAGTGGTTCTCCTGTGGGGAGGGGGGACATGGGGGGTCGGTGGGGCTGTGCTGGGAGGGGGCACTGTGGGTTTGGGGGGGGGCACTGACCTTGCAGCGGCACTCTCCTGTGGTCTTGTTGCAGTCGGGGTCGAAGCCTTTGGCGACGTCGCAGCTGCAGGGGCCGCAGGTGGGGTGCCCCCACCAGCCCCGAGGGCACGGCTGGTCCACCCTGCACGGCACAGCACCATGGGGCACAGCGTGGCACGCGCATCCTGCACAGCCCCGTGCCCTCCCCAGTGCCACTGTGCCCCCCACTCAGCCACAGTCCCCTTTCCACGGCCCCCACATCCGCTGTGCCCCTCCTGTCCCCCCCCCCACACCCCTCACCTGTGCTCGCAGTACGGCCCGAAGTAGCCCTGGGGACACTCGCAGGCGTAGCCGTGGGGGGCACCCGCTCTGCGCACGCAGCCGCCCCGGTGCTCGCAGGGGTCGAGGGCGCAGGCGCTGATGCAGCTGTCACCAAAGTAACCTGTGACACCGGGGGGTGAGGTTGGGGACCGTCCCGGGGCGGTGGCAGGGCCTGGAGCATCGCCCAGGGGATGGGGCCAGGGAGGTGACAGCCCCGGGGACACGGTGCCCGCGCAGGCGCTCACCCGGGTGGCAGCTGCAGGAGAAGCTGTCCCAGTCGTCGCTGCAGTAGCTGTGGGGCGGGCACGGCCCCGAGTCGCAGGGGTCGGGCAGAGCGCAGCCCCCCTCCACGTTCACCCCGCGTGGCTGCTGCCACCTCCAGCATCACCGCGCTGCCCGGCGTCCCCACGCGCACACCCTGCGGCACCAGGCATGGCCCCGTGTCACCAGGACCGTGCCCAGCACCCACGCTGTGCCCCACATCCCCACACCTCACCGTGTCCCCGTGCCACGTTCCCGTGCCCACCCCCACAGTACTGTGACCCCACACATGTCCCTGTGCTCCCCCCCCCCCCCCCACAAAGCACTGTGCCCACATCCCCCACCCCCATGCCACATCCCCATGTCACACCCCCTACCCCCATGTCCCACACCCCCCACCCCCCCGGCCCCGTACCTGCACGCAGCCGCGGAAGCCGTGCTCCACGTGCCCGCCGTCCCCCTGCAGCCCCCCGACACTCAGCGCCCGCAGCCGCAGCCCCTGCAGCCCCTGCAGCCCCCCAGCCACGTCGGCCGCCGCCTGCGGGCAGAGGGGCACTGAGCTCTGCGGGTACCGGGGATCCCCACCCCACGTCCCCGTGTCCTCCCCCCCCAGCACCTGGTGGCGGCCGTAGTCGAGGGCAAGGAGCAGGAGGACGGTGGGGGGGGCCCGGCCGGGGTCCCCCCCCCCGCAGCTCCAGCTGGAGGTGGTGCCAGGCTCCATCATTGACCCCGCGCGTGGGGCAGGCGCAGCAGGGCCAGGCGGGACCCCCCCTGCCACACGCCCGCCTCCGCCTGCCCCTCGCTCAGCTGTGGGGCACAGGAATCGCTGTGACAGCGTCAAAGCAGCCCCAGAACGGCTGCAGACCCCCCCCCCCAAATCCCCCCCATCCATATCCCATAGGCCCCGGGACACCACCACCCCCTGCTTTGCCCCCACCGCAATACCCCCCCCCCCAAGGGCAGTACCCCCCAGGAGCAATTGTCCCCGCATCCATCCCACACCAGGACAATAAAACAACTTCTGCACAACAGCCCCCAGAGCAACACCCCCGTACCCCCTCACCCACAGCCCCCCAGGGCACCATCTATAGGGTAATCCCCCCGCTCCCACAACCTCCACACCCATAGCACCCCAAGGGCATCTCCCCCCATACCAACGGCCCCCAGGGCAGCATCCCACGGTGCCACAGCCCCACACCCCGATACCCCACACCCATCCCCCACCCCACCTGCAGGGTGAGCGTGGCCAGGGGCCCGGCGGAGGCTCGGAGCAGCACCCCGTGGGGTTGGCGCGTGCGGAACATCAGCCCCAGGTGCCAGGGCAGCGGCAGCGGCAGCGCCAGCCCGCTCCACACCACCACGCTGCTGCCCAGGAACCGCTGCGGATTCGCCATCTCTGCGGGGCACGGAGTGAGAAGGGCACCCACCCGGTGCCCCGAAACCCACCCCATCCCCCCCAGTACCTTCCTGGCACGTCTTGCCCCCGAAGCCCAGTGGGCAGCGGCAGCTGAATCCGTCCCACTCGTGCACGCAGGTGCCCCCATTGTGGCACGTGCCGGCATCACACACCGTCTTCTTGGCGGGGCAGCCTGCAGGGAGGGGGGGGGGGGTCACGGATGACCCCCCAAGTGGTCAGAGAATGGCACTGCCCCCCATCCTGCCACTGGGCAGGGGTTCAGGGACCCCCAGCGCCACGTCCCCATACAACAAGTGGCCATCGCAGCCCCCTCCCTCCCAAACACACCCATACCCAAGGGACCCAGTGACCCCCAGCCCCATCCCCGGGACCCCGAGGAGCCCCCCAGCCCCTCCCCCCCCAGCACCTGGCACGGTGCCGTTGTTGGCGATGAAGGCGGCCATGTCCACGGGGCGCTCATCCACGCGCAGGTGCCGCATGCAGCCCACGAAGTGGCGGCTGCGGATGGGGAAGCTCTCGGGCAGGGTGGGCACACCGCCCAGCAGCAGCGGCCCCGTCAGATCCAGCGACCTGCGGCACCGATGTCACCTGGTGGGGTGGGAGGCGGGGGGGAGGGCCCCCGTTTGTGCCCCCCACGAACCCCCCCGTCCCTCTCCTCACTTTTTGGAGCCGGACTGGGTGCCCTGTGCCGCACACGAGTAGTTGCCCAACACGGGGCCGAACTTCAGGGCCATGCCCACGTCGCAGTCGTCCACCGCCACCACCGCCACCTTCTGCTCCGAGGGGCCCTGAGGCAGCCCCGACTTCCCCAGCACAGGCTGCGGGCACACCGTGAGCCCCGGGGACAGCCCTGCCCCCTGCCCAGCAGCCCTCGTCCCCCCATCATCCTCCTCCCAGTGAGGCTGCAGCCCTTCCTCTTCCCTCCGTCTTCTTCCTCATCCCCAAGCCCATCCTTCCTCTTCCTCAGCCCCACACCCACATCCCTATTCCTCTCCATCCTCTCCCGCTGTCCCCAACCCTCCACGCCACTTCACCATTTTCTCACCCCCCAGATCCCCACCCCAGCCCCACTCCATCTCTCCCTCCACCTCCCCATATTCCCTCTCCTCTCCATCCTCTTCCTCCTCTTCATCCCCCAAATCACCCCTGTACCCCCTCCCACCCCAAACCACTGTCCCCCCAGCTCCGTGTCCCCATCCCCCCGCACCCACCCCCTGCAGCATCCCACCTTGTTGTAGTAGTGCAGCTGCACCCGGTGCCACTGCCCATCACTGACACCGCCCGGAACGAACGGGGACACCGTGGTGGTGGTCTCACCTGTGGGCACCACACAGTGCATCACGGAGGGGGGCACCGGGGTGGGGGGGGGACACACACACAGTGCCAGGGAGGGATGCGAGGCGTGGGATGCGGTGCCAGGCGGCGGTGCCCGGGGGAAATGCCACGGATGCCGTGCCGGGGCGCGGCCGTACCCGCAGAGAACGTGAGCTGGATCTGCTCGCGGACGATCTCCAGCGCCACGAAGTCGTGCTTCTCGTTGAAGCGCCCGTTGTACAGCAGCAGCGCGTCCCGCTCCTTGGTGGCAAACCTGGCGACGCGGGGCGGTGTGCCCACACCTCATGCTGCGCCCACCCCCACCCTGCCCCACCAGCCCTGCACCGCGGCCCCAGACCACACCAATGGGTCCCCCCCAACCAGCCCCCATCACAGAGCAGCCCCCACCCCCGGCTCCATTCTCCCCGCTGACCCACAACCCCATCCTCCCCCCCCCAGGTCAATAGGGCACCCCCTGCCCTACTGATGCTCACGGGGCCGCCACCTCCCCACCGCCCCCACCCCACCCCGTGGGTGCCCCCATCCCGTGCCCCCCCCGGGGCTCACGTCAGGGTGAGGGTGAAGTGGAAGCGCTGCCGGAGGCCCCGGAAGGTGACAAAGGAGCGCGGGGGGAAGCTGCGGGTGCTCATGGCGCAGAAGGGTTTCTCGTAGTGCCCGGGGGGGCACTCGCAGCGGAACCCCCCCACCAGCAGGTTGACGCAGGTGCCCCCGTTGCGGCAGACCCCCGGTGCGCAGCGGCCACGGCGCGTGCTCAGCTCACAGTGCTCACCTGCGGGGGATGCACCCTGATACTGACCAGCGTCCCCCCGTCCCCAGCCATGGGGTCCCCCCCCCAGGGCATCTCCAAACCCCGCTCATCCCCAGCTCCATCGCCGTGGCAACCACCTCCCATCACCATGGCAACCGAGACAAAGCCACCCCCCCTCCCCCAGCCAGCTGGTCCCCCCCAACCCTGGGGGTGTCCCCAGTGCCACCCCCTCCCACAGCCACGCAGCGGTGGCAGGGTGTCCCCTGTGTGCCCTCGTGTGGTCCCCCAGGTGTCCTTTGGTGTCCCATGGGTGCCCCTCACGCACGTTACCCCCCCCCGCGAGGTCCCCCTCCCCAGTGATGTTCTGCGAGGACCACAGAGGGGATGGTGGGGGCAAGGAGGGGATGATGAGGTGCACAGAGGGACCCTGAGGGATGGGGGGGTTGGGGGGGAATAGGGTGAGAGGGTCTGGGGGCAGGATGGAGGGGTGGGGGCAGGCGGGGGGGGCACAAAATGGGGGAGATAAGGGGGTGGGAGACAAAGGGGAACGGAGGGATAGAGGATGGATGGGGGATGCGGGGGGGGGGGATGGCCAACAGAGAAATAACGGGGGTGAATGATGGGGAATGGTGGAAGAGCTGAAGGGGAACGGGATGAGGGGATGGGGGAGGGGTGGCAGAGTGGGGGGGGGCCCGGAGGGAAGGAAGAAGGGGTAATGGGGGCGGAGGATGGGGGACGAGAGAGGGATGCTGGGCGGACGGGAAGGTTTAGGGCGGATGGGTGGGGATGAATGACGGGAACGAGGAGCGGATGGGTGCGTCTTGGGTGGGCGGGTGGATTCTGGGGGCACGGATGATGGGGGGACAGAAGGATGACGGCGACCGAGGGCTCTCACCAGTGAAGTCCTCATGGCACTCGCAGGTGTAGCCGCCCTCGCGGCTCCGGCAGCGCCCGTTGCTGCCGCAGGGGCTGGAGAAGCAGAGGTCCACCTCCGTCTCGCAGTAGTCGCCGGTGAAGCCGGGCGGGCAGCGGCAGCGCAGCCCGGTCACGGGGTGGATGGGGCGGAACAGGACGGTGTCGGAGGCGAGGAAGGGCGCGGAGCTGTCGAACTTGAGCACGGAGACGCAGCGCATGTAGTTCTCGCAGGGCTCGCGCAGGCAGATGTTGTCATCGAAGGGCAGCACGCGCTGAGCCGAGATGGCGGCCAGCAGCGAGCGGTTCAGGTACAGCCGCTCCTGGAGCTCCTCCGAGGAGAAGAAGCGGGCGCCGCGCGCCGAGCCCGGCAGCCGCACCGACAGGCTGACGTTGAGGATGCGCGCGGCCGCCACGTCCGTGTCCGTCTGGATGTTGAAGAGGACGACGCGGTGCCGTGGGGCGGCCAGCACCGCCGCCACGCCGTCCAGGAAGAGGCTGAGCAGCGGCGAGAGGAAGTGCTCCTGGGACATGTCGGCCAGGCGCAGCGTGATGCTGTTGCTCAGCATCTCGTCCGTGATCACCGTCACACGCAGCGTGCACTGCGCCGTGGCACTGTGGACTCCGTCTGTGGGGCAGGAGGACGGTCGGGATCACCACGGCGGCTCCTGGTGGCCGCCACGGGGTGAGAACCCAACTCGCGGTCACCGTGGTGGCACCTGATGATGATGGCCACGGATTGAGCACCCAACTCACCGTGGCCACCACAGGGGCACCCAACAGAGAGGGCTGTGGGGTGAGCACTCAACTCACGGCCACCGTGGTGGCTCCCGACAGCCGCGCAGTGCCAACCCAGCCGGTCCCCTTATGGGGTCAGCGCCCGCAATTCCTCCTCCACATCCTCTCCCTCCTCCTCGCCGTGTGGATGGAGGATGGGAAAAGAGTGGTTGGACGGAGGGACAGCAGATGGGGAGAGGCGGCTCGGGGGATGGTGGTGGTGATGGCCGGTGGTGGTGGTGGCCGGGGGCTGGGGGGAGGGCGTTGCCATGGCGGTGGCAGCGGGGGCCCAGCTATGCCCGGGGCCTTTGTTCCTTGGCTCCTGTGCAGGGGAGCATGGGGGGGCTCCCAGCACACCCCCTTTGTGCGGATGGAGGAGGAATGGCAGTGTTGGGGAGAGCAGGTACACAGGGATGGGGACACTGCAGCTGCAGGCAGAGGGGCTGGGGGAGGGTTTGGAGGGGGAAATTCTGCACTCAGGCTGCCCCCTGTAGAAATGGGGTGAGAAAGTTCTCCCACGTGCCTTCAGTGTGGGGCTAACAGGAAAACTGAGGCAGGGAAGAAACAGGGAGGCAGGATTTGAGGAGGGGCAACCAAGCACCCCCACCCCTATTCTCTGCCCCCACAGAACTCAGGGCAGAGCAATGACGGCCCCCAGCCAACTCCTCCGTGCCTCAGCTTCCCCCAGAGGGGCAGCCTGGACCCCCAGCACCCCTCGGCCTCAGCAGGGTTCCCATTCCCCATGGAGGCAGCAATGTGTTGCCCCCAGATGCCCCCACGTGGTGCCAGGCAGGTGGGAGGGCCCCAGCCCCATGGGGCACCGTGACTCAGTTTCCCTCCCTGCCCCTGGGGCGGCCCAGGAGCCGCTGCCTCCACACCCTGGCATCGCTCCCCCCGACCTCTGAGCAGCACCCACCAATTCCACCCTAAAGTCTGAGCCCCCCACAAGACACACACAGGGAGCACACACTGCAGCCCCCAACCAGAACCCCAGAACACACACACGGGGCCCCGGGAACCCCAAACCCACACAACAAGGCCGTGGACCCCACTCTACGTGTGGGGGCACTGGATCCCACCACGACCTCCAGGTGGGGATGACACGGGGAAGGGGCTGAGACCCCAACCGCCCTACGATCTGTGTTGGGATGGGACGGACAAAACACCATCAGCTCATCCCCAGAGATAGAGGGGACACCCCAAAAGCGCCCCATGGGGGGGTCCTTACCCGACACCGAGACCCTCATGACGGCCTCCAGCGGGCGGTTGTTGTCCAGCGCCGGGCTGAGGCGCAGGTCCCCGGTGCGTGGGTCCAGCAGCACCAGGTTGAGCTCGTTGCCTTGCTCGAAGGAGTAGGTGAGGCTGTCCGACACGTCGGGGTCGCGCGCGGGGATGCGCCCGATGACACCGCCGGGGAAACTGCCCGAGCGGTTGGTGATGTAATTGTTGAAGACGATCTCGAAGTTCCTCAGCTGGGGGCTGTTGTCGTTGGCGTCGCGCAGGCGCACGTGGACGGTGGCACGGCTCACCAGCGGGGCCGAGGTGGCCTGCACCACCATGACGTACTCCGCTTTGGCCTCGTAGTCCAGGTCGGCCAAGGCGGTGAGCTCCCCGGAGAAGATGTCCAACTGGAAGACCTCGGGGATGTTGCCCTCCACGATCTGGTACATGATCTGCGCGTTGGGGCCCTCGTCGGGGTCGGTGGCGGTGATGCGGGCCACCACCAGCCCGATGGGGCTGTTCTCCTCCACGAAGATGTCAAACTCATCGCGCTCGAAGACCGGAGGGTTGTCGTTGACATCCAGCACCGTCACCTGGATCTCCACCGCCGTCCTCCTGGCCGGCACGCCCTTGTCGACGGCGTACGCCCGCAGGGCGTAGAGCGGCACGTTCTCCCGGTCCAGGCGGCGCAAGGTGCGCACGATGCCCGAGGTGGATTCGATGATGAAGTCTCCGTCACCATCGTCACCGCCCTGGAAGGTGTAGAAGACCCTTCCGTTGAGCCCCGAGTCACGGTCGGTGGCCGAGACCTGGAGGATGCTGGTGAAGGCGGGGACGTCCTCATAGACGGAGCCCTGGTAGGAGTCGCGGAGGAACTGGGGCGCGTTGTCGTTGACGTCGCTCACCAGGATCTCCAGGTAGGTGGTGTCGGACTTCTGCGGGATGCCGTTGTCCCGCGCCGTGATGGCCAGCGTGTAGGACACCTGGTCCTCGTAGTCCAGCTCCATCTGCGTGGTGACGGCGCCCGTGTCGGGCGCGATGCGGAACTGCGGGATGCTGTCCTCCATCAGGTAGGTGATGCGGGCGTTCTCCCCCGTGTCCTCGTCCGTGGCGCTGATGACCACCACCGTGGTGCCCACGGGGCGGTCCTCGTTGACGTTGACGGTGTAGTGGGAGCTCTGGAAGACGGGTCGGTGCGTGTTGGCGTCGGTGACATTGACCACCACCTGGGCCGTGTCCTGGCGCGTGCCGTCGGAGGCGGCCACAGTGAGCAGGTAGTGCCGCTCCAGCTTGTAGTCCAGCGGCAGGGCGAGCGACAGCAGCCCCCCGCCGCTCTGGCTGGTGATGGAGAAGCGGTTGCGGGTGTTGCCGCTGGAGATCTGGTAGGTGATGACGCTGTTGGCGTCGCGGTCGACGGCGGAGACGGTCAGCACGCTGGTGCCCACGGCCGCGTCCTCGTTGAGGCGCGCGCTGTACTCGCGCTGCGTGAACTCAGGGCTGTTGTCGTTCACGTCCAGGACGGTGACGCTGACGCTGGCCGACGATGCCATGGGGGGGCTGCCCTGGTCCTGCGCCTCCACCCCGAAGCTGTAGAAGTCCACGGCTTCGCGGTCCAGCTCGGAGGCCACCACGATCCACCCGGTGCTGTTGTTGATGGCGAAGGGGAAGCCGGCGCCGGTCTCCAGGAGGGTGTAAACCAACCGTGCGTTGTCCCCCGAGTCGGCGTCGATGGCTTGCACGTGGATGACCGAGTACCCCACGGGCACGTTCTCCAGCACGGTGGCCTGGAAGGGCGTGCTGACGAAGATGGGCGCGTTGTCGTTGACGTCCAACACGTGCACGGTGACCAACCCGCTGATGTTGGACAGCGGCGGCCGCCCTCCGTCCTGCGCGCGGATGCGCAGCGTGAACTCCTTGCTGACCTCGTAGTCCAGCGCGCTGACCACGTCCAAGGCGCCCGTCTGCGCGTCGATGTAGAAGTGGCCGCGCGTGTTCCCGCTGACGATGCTGTAGTGCACCAGCGCGTTGCTGCCCTTGTCGCGGTCGGTGGCCGTGACCCGCAGCACGGCCGTGTTGGGCAGCGCGTCCTCGGGGACCTCGGCCACGTAGCGCCGCTCGCTGAACTGCGGCGCGTTGTCGTTGTCGTCCTCCACGGCGATGCGCACCGTGGCCGTGGAGCTGCGTGGTCCCGGCTCCTGGCCCTGGTCCGCGGCCTCCACCAGCAGCTCGAACGCCTCCACGGCCTCGCGGTCCACGGGGCCGCGGGTGCGGATGACGCCGGAGCGCGGGTCGATCTCGAAGACCTCGTTGGGGCCGCCGGCGTTGAGCAGGCGGTACAGCACGTTGGCGTTGGGGCCGGCGTCGCCGTCGGTGGCGCGCACGGTCAGCACCTCGTAGCCCACCTCCAGGTTCTCCCGCACGCTCTCGCGGTACTCGTGCTGCTCGAAGGTCGGCTCGTGGTCGTTGGCGTCGCTCACCGTCACCGTCAGCGTGGCCATGGCGCTGCGGCGCGGCGTGCCGTGGTCCACGGCCGTCACGCGGAACACGTGGGTGCTCTTACTCTCGCGGTCCAGCGGAGCGGCCGTGCTGACGGCGCCGCTGTCGGGGTCGATGGAGAAGAGCGCGTCCGAGCGGCTGTCGAACAGCGCGGCCATGGCGTAGCGCAGCCTGCCCGCCTCGCCCGGATCGGGGTCGGTCGCCGTCACCCGCGCCACCGCCGTCCCCGCCGGGCGGTTCTCCGGCACGGCCGCCTGGTAGCTGGGCGGCTGGAACTGCGGCGCCGCGTTGGGGCTGCGGCGGAGGCGGACGGGGCGCGGAGCGGCCGCAGCGCTGCGGGCGGAGCTCCGGGAGCCCGCGGGGAACCGAGAGCCGCCGGTACCGGCAGCTCGCGCCGCGCTCCCGGTGTCCCCGCGGCCGCTCTCCGCGCTGCCGCCGTCCGCGGTGCTCTCGGCCGCTCGGGTTCCGCCGGCGCTCATTGTGCTCCCGGTGCCGTTTGTCCCCACGCTGTGCGCGTCACGCGCGGTGCTCCCGGCGCCTCCGTGGCCTCGTGCACCGCTGCAGGTGCCGGTGCCGCCGCTCGCGGTGCCGCGGGGTCCCCCATCGCTGCCGGTGCCGCGGTGCGGCGGCGGAGCGGCGGGCGGGCAGGTGTCGGTGCCGGTGCCGGTGCCGGTGTCGGTGCGGCGGGGCCGTCCCGGGGCCGCCAGCAGCAGCAGTGCCAGCAGTGCCCGCAGCAGCAGCGCGGCCCCGCGGGCGGGCGGAGCGCCCATGGCGCGGTGCGGCCGCTGCCGCCGGTACCGTTCACCCCGCGCCGCCGCCCGCGCGCGCCCGCCGGGGCGGGGCCGACACCGTGCGGGGCTGCGCTGCGCTTAAAGGCGCCGCCGCTCCCCCCCAACCCCCCCCCACCCCCCCCCCCAAACCCGCCCCACCGGCCCCGCCCCGCCCTCCGGCACCTGCCCCACCCGCGGGCACGCGTATGCACGAGGCGCGTGCACGCGCGTGCACAATACCCCCCCACGCGCACCCGCACGCCCGTGCACACTCACACGCGCGCGCACTTCTGGGTGCCCCCCTGAGTGGGCACCGACGCGCGGGTTCACGCGTGCACTCACCGCCACGCGCACGCTGACACGCGCGTGCCCGCGCAGGCGGCCAGACGCGTTCGCCCGGGTTACGTGCACGCGCGCACACGCGGACGCGCACCCACGCACGAGGCAGGGGCACGTGTACGCACACGTCCCACGCGCGTTTTGCACGCGCAAACTTCAAGACCCCGCCAGAGCCGGGACCGGAGTGGAACGGGACTTGCGGGAACTGGGACAAACTGGGAGAGCGCAGCGGGGCGGAGTGGGAGCACTGGGATGGGGGGGGGGGGGGCAGCGCGGAGCCGTTCCCCCGTGCACGGAACGGGTCGGGCGGGGACCCCCACCCCACGCGCGGTGATTCAGCGGCGCGCCGCGCCCTGCCCGGGGGCTCCGGTGCCCTTCAAAGGCGCTGCCGGGACGGGGCGGGCAGAACCGGCCGGGCGGGGTGCTGCGGGATGGGGGGGCCGGCGCCGAGCCGCTTCCCCCCTCCCCCCTTTCCACCTTTCCCGTGGGTGCAGCCCCGAGTTTCCCACGCGCGACACGCAGCGTGGCTGGCATCACCCCCCCTTCTATCTCTGCCCACCTCCGCGGGGGTCCCGGCGGCAGCTGGGCCAGGGGGGCCCCTCGTTGAATTACAAATGGGATCGGCCTTTGTCTGCGCCATTGTGCGGGGCCGGCGGTGCCCCCACGCCCCAGCTGCTGCCATCAGAGGGGCAGACACGGCCGCAAAGTCCCCACGTCCACAGCAACGAGCCCCCCCCCCCCGGGGCCCCCACGAGGGGACGCGCAGCCCCACGCGTGGCTCAGCAGCTCTCTTTGCTTTATTGGGTCGAAGGAGGGGAAGGTGTCCGCCCCTGCCGTGAGCCTGCCATGCAGTGACCCCGCTCGGGCTGCGGGGGGGAGGGAAGGCGGGGGGGCTGGAGCCCCATTACTGTCAGTCCTCCGCCCCGTGGGTGCCGTGGGGCCGCGTGGGGAGCGGCAGCTCCCACGGCCCGAGGCGGCGGAGTCGGACGGTGCGGATTCAGGCGCTGCTGACGCCCATGTTCTGCATCTGCTCCTCCAGCACACGCTCCCCCCCCGCCGCCTTCTTCCTGCCGCCCTCCTGCTGCTTCTTCTGCTTCTTGGACAGCTCCTGCTCGATGGGGGCCGGCTTCACGAAGCGGATCATCTGCCGGAGGTCTGCGGGAGGGGCAGAGGGAATGCATCTCGTGTCCCCGCAGCCCCCGGAGCCACGGGGAGGGGAGGGGGGCAGTACCTGGGGGCATGAAGTCCCGCAGCCGCTCGGGGACGACGATGCCCTCGTCGGTCTGGTAGTTCTCCAGGATGGCACAGATGGTGCGGGTGGTGGCACACATCGTGGCGTTGAGCATGTGCACGAACTCCACCTGCAGAGGGGACGCGTCGGAGGAACGGAGCGGGTTAAACGGGGGAAAAGAGGATGGGAATGGGGGGAGGGGGCACGGCCCCACGCCCTCACCTTGTCCATCATCTTCTTGGTCTGCCCGAAGCGGATGCGCAGGCGGCGTGCCTGGTAGTCCGTGCAGTTGGAGCAGGACACGAGCTCACGGAACGCCCCTGAGCCCGGGAACCAAGCCTCCAGGTCCAGTTTCTTGCTGGCAGCGTGGTTCAGGGCGCCTGGGGGGGTGGAGGGGGAGGGCAGCGGTTATGGGGTGCAGCTGTGCTCACAGCCTGCAAAGCCACGTGTGTGGCAGAGCAGAGGGAAGGAGCCTGGACGTGAGCACACTTTGCTAACAGGAGGTGCTTCCAGAGGCGCAGTGGGGACGTGCCAGCCTGGCCCCACAGCGTGCACCTGTCCCCACGGCTGAGCTGCCACCTCCCCTTGGCAGGTGTGGGGACACGCAGCATGGGAACGTGAGCCAGCAGTGCTCTCGGACAAAGGAAGCCGAGCTGGGAAGTGGGTCAGGGTCACGGTGACACTCGAGGCGCTGGCAGAGGTGCCGGGCTGCTCCCAGGCCAGCACAGCACGGAGACGGGGGGAGGAAGCCCCCACCCCAAAAGCCAGCACCCCCCACGGCCCCGCAGCGCGGCCCCGTACCCGAAACGATGTTGACGATGTGGTAGGGGATCCCCAGGGACTGGTAGAACTCCTCGGCCGTGGCGATCATCTCGTCGAACATCTCCCACGACTTGTTGTCGTGCGGTGAGGCGTAGACGAACTGCTCGATCTGCAGAGAGCGGCCCCACGTCGGCCCCACGGCGCACGGCCCCGGCCCCACGGCGCACGGCCCCTCTCACCTTCTCGAACTGGTGCACGCGGAAGATGCCGCGCGTGTCGCGGCCGTGCGAGCCGACCTCCTGGCGGAAGCACGTGGACAGCCCCGCGTATCTGATGGGCAGATCCTCGGGCTTCAGCCACTCGTCCCGGTGCAGGGCGGCGATGGGCTGCTCCGAGGTGGCGATGAGGTACTTCTCGTCGATGGAGCTGTCCTCGGCCTTCTCGCTGCCTTTGCCGATCACCTGGGGAACGGAGAACAGACAGCGTCCTCCTTTCGGAGCCGTTTTGGCACCGCGAAACCCGCAGCCCTGGCAGCAGGAGCGGTGGCTGCAAAGTGGGACGCGAGAAGGGGAGCAGCTGCCGTTTGCTGGCCTCCTTTCAGGGCCCCGATGGCCGCCAGCCAGCTCCTGACAGCCAGGCCGTCACCACATCGCCCTGACAACCGGCTGCGTTGGCTGGGGACCGCCAAGCCTTCCTCGGAGCAAGGCAGACCCGCAGCTGGGACAAGTGGGTGGCAGCCGGCTGCCCCTCGGCACGCAGCACAGGCAGGACAGCCGGGCCCCGAGGGGATGTGGGTGCCAGGCGGCGAGACACCGAGAGCCAGCGGGCGTCGGGCTCACCTTGTAGAGCTCCTCGTCAAACTGGCTGAGCTGGGCCACCTCCTGCATCACCTCCTTCCTCATGAAGAAGGGTGTGTAGATGGGAGTGTAGCCCTTGGAGCGGAGGCTCTGCAGGGCGTACTGGATCAAGGCCTGCTCCAGGAACACCAGGGGACCCTGCGGGACGGGGGAGGTCACACACAGCTTGCCGTGACATCCCCGTGGAGCCACGGGCTGCGGGGGTGGGCTCTCACCTTCAGGAAGTAGCCCCGGCTTCCTGCAACAACAGCCCCCTTCTCTCCCTCGTAACCGTCCACCATCACCACCAGGTCCACGTGGGAGTACTTTTTCCTGCAGGTGCAGTCCCCCCAGATCCGCTCCACCTTGTTGTCTGCATCCTGCACACACAGGAGGGGGGAGAGCACGTCACCTCTCCTCCCCAGGGCCGCGGTGATGTCAGCGTGCTCCCCACCGGGCAGTTTGGGAGCAGGGCTCCCAGTTCCCTCCCTTCCCCCCTCCCCCAGCCCCACGCAGGGCCCCCATCCCATCCCACCCGGCAGTGACCGAACGCAGAGCCTGGAACTCCGAGCACTGATCCCTGCCGGTCACTCATTGTGCGGCCACTTGGCAGCTGGCCCAGCCCAATTGTGCTCCTCCAGCAAAAATATTCCTGCTGGATGAATGGGGGCAGCGAGGGAGATCCCAACCCCCCCCCCCCCCCCCCACAAGTTTCCCACGTATTCCCTGAACAATGCGCTGTCTGAGCTGCTCTTTGTGTGCTCCCTGCAGGAAGCGCTGTCTTGTCATGCAGATTTCCTTCACCTCCCACCGATCTGAGGGGGCACCTCAGCAGCCTGTCCCTGGGGCAGCCCCACAGCTCCGCCCGTACCTCATCGTTGCTGATGGGCACGGAGGGGTGCAGGAGGTTTCCGATCTCCCGGAGGCTCTTGAAGCGCTCCGCCTCCAGACGGACGCGCTCGGCGTCGCACTCGAGGATGGCTTCGTCGATGAGGAGACGGACCTTCTTGATCTGGGACACCTGCAGCCCCTGCGCGGGGAGGAGAAGCGCTGGGGAGCGGGGGCTGAGCACACCGCGGGCTGAGCGCATCCAGCAACAGCCAGAGAGGACAAAGCCCCAACATCAGCCAGGCTCTGAAGGGCCCCGAGCGAGGCACAGCGACAACACGGAGCAGTCAGCTCCCATGGCAGCAAGAGCCAGTCATGCTCATTAACAGCGTGCTTAATGAAGGGCAGGAAGGAGGGGAGGGCCTCCGGAGAACAGCAGCCACTGAGGCTGCCTGGATCCCCCGGGAAACTGCGGGATGGGTCAGTGACTGAGCTGCTGCACGGCGCCGGTGGCCTTCAGGTGAATGACACAGGGAAAAAGCTGGCTTGGGACCGGGAGAAATGGGATGTGGGGGCTGACCCCAGAGCGGTGCTGGGGATCCCTCCGACCCACGGGGAGGGGGGGACGGGGTGGGACTCACCCCCAGGACGTCGGCTGTCAGCTCGTCCAGGTTCTGCGCGCTCTCTGGCACAGACTCGTCGCTCCCTACGGGCTCCTTCTTCTACAGCACAAGAGAAACCCCGCCGGGGTTTAGAGATCCAGGCAAGAAGGTAAAACCGTCCTTTAAAGTCGGGGAGAGGCTGGCGAGGCCCTCACCTTCATCTTGTCCCCGATGGTTTTGCTGCACAAGTTCTTCAGCTTGTTCAAGTTATCAGCACGGAACCTGCCTGCAGAGAGAGGGGGGGGGGGAAACATCAGTGCGGGCTTCCCTTTAAATCCAGCGGGAGCAGCGCTGCACCGCTTGGACCCCGAAACCTGGGGCTGCTGAGGGTCGGGGGGGGGCCCAGGGCTGCGGGGTGAGATTGCAGCGTTCTCATTGCAGCAACGCCCGGCAGGGACAGGAGAAGCCGGAGCGAGGCCAGCGAGCGGACACGTGCACGTCCCACGGGTGGCAGGGCCGGCACGGGACGGGACACGGGGGGGACGTGGGGCGTCTCCCAGAGCTGCACTGAGGGCACGGCGCTGCCGGCCCCAATGACATAACCCGGCACCGGGCACGGGGCTGAGCCCGGGATTGCATCAGCCGCGGGCGGGCAGCGCTGCGGGCACGCGGAGCCCCTCACACCGCCGCGGGGGCGCGCAGGGCCCGGCCCGGCATCCCCCCCCCCCACCCCCACCCCGGGCCCCGCGGAGCTGAAGGCCGCACGTACACCTCCGCCAGGCGCCGTCCGCCCGCACCAGCGCGTCCACCAGCGCCGGGTCCTTGAAGCGCTTCCGCTGCATCTCCCGCACGGCCGCGGGGTCCCCGCCTTTGTCGGCGCGGAACAGGTCCAGGTCCAGCACCATGGCGGCGGCGGCGGCGGCGGAGCCGGAGCGCGGGGACGGCGGCGCTGCCCGCGGCCGTTCCGCACTGCGCCTGCGCGGCGGGGCGGGGTCCGCGCGGAGCCGCCGAGAGAGGGCGCAGTGCGGGCAGAGCGCCGACCCCGCGCCGACAGCGCCCCCGCGCGGAGAGGAGGCGGCACTGCGCCGCGGTCTGCGCGGCCCCGCGGGTCGGGGTCTGCGCGCCCCCGCGCGGAGCTCGAAGCTCCCGTGGCATCCCCGTGACACATCAGGATAGCCCACAGCATCCTCAGGCTCCCTTATGGCATCCCCCCCCATAGCGCGGCCGTGGTACAATGCAACGCCAGCGTTCTCCCCGTGACATCGCCGTGGTGCCGCTATGGCATCCCATAATACCATATGGCAATCCCAGGACACCCGTAGCATCGCCCTGGCACTCCGTGGCATCCCCACGGTGCCATATGGCACTGTACAGCATCTTCACATCCCTCCGCATCACTCCAGCGTCCCATAGAACCATACAGCACCCCACAGCGTTCTCATCACCCCCATGGGCGCCCCATAGACCCCCCCAGCGGTCCCCTCCCCACTGCCGGCTGCCATCCGTACCCCCCCAGCACAGACCCACGGCACCGGGCTCAGAAACATCGCCTTTATTGCACAGCCGGGACATGCGGGGCCGCCCGGCGCTGCCTAGAAAATGCTGTAAAAAGGGGGGGGGGGGAACGGAGCCACGGGGTGGGGGGCACGGGGCACTGCAGGGGGAGCTGCTGTGGGGCAGCAGCACCCCAACGGGTGCGTCCTGGCAGGGGGAAGGCAGCCTGAGGGGGAGGGGGGCTGGCACAGGGGGCAGCAGCTTGCAGACGTGTGCACACTCGTGCAATTTCTCCCCCTCCACGTGCCCCCAGCACGACACAAAGGGCTGCCCCCACCACGGCCCCGTTCCAGGCTCGGGGTGCTCCCACCCCCCACATTTGTATTTGGCATCTGTGGCTTTTCCCAGGGGTGGGGGGAGACAAAAGTGCCCCGGGGCTCTGCGGGTCCGTAAGGCCACGGGGTCGGGGGGGGACGGTCCCCTCACAGCTCCAGGTCAGTGCCACCGAACGATGGCTTCAGGGGGACGGAGTCAAAGCCGTCTGGGGTGCGCTGCGGGGAGTGGGGACACTGAGGGATGAGGACACAAACAGGGGCACCCCCTCCCTGCGGGACACCTCAGCCCCATGGGACCCCACAGCCCCACGAGTCACCCTCCAGCACAGGACACCCTGCTCACCTGGGACGCTCAATCCTACGGGACATCTCCATCCCTTGCAACATCCCCACGGGACCCTCACATCTGATGGGAAACCCCATCCCTTGGGACCCCTCAGTGCCTTGGATCAACCCAACGGGACTCCTCCATCCCTGGGACCATCCCATCCCCTTAGGGTCCACCCCCCCCCCCTTGGCACACCCCCATCCCTCGAGTCAACCCCACGAGGCACTCCTATCCCCTGGGACGCCTCCATCTTCATAGGACCCCCCCCCGTTCCCATTCCCACTCCCACCTTGGTGGCCAGGCAGCGGATCTTGCCCAGCAGGGACTTCTTGCTGGTGAAGAAGAGCTCATCCTCCCCGTCCTCCTCCTCCATGATGGCGCAGCTATCCGGCGCGGGCAGCTCGCTCTCCTTGGCCGCCGCGTTCAGCACCAGCCGCGAGTATTTGTACTCCAACCTGGAGACAGCACCGCGACCTCAACCTCCGCACGGGGACAGGGCTGGGGAGGGGGACGGGGGGGGGCCGTGCCCCACACTCACTCACTTTTGGTTCTTCTTCCAGAAGTAAGCAGCCAGGGCGGCCAGCAGCACGGCCGCGCACGTCCCCGCCGAGACGCCCACCTTGAGCCAGAACTCAGCGCTGCGACACGGGTGGACGCGGGGGGGGGGGCAGGCGTTGCCCCCCGTGGCACAGCCGCGGCTCCCGCCACACGTACGTGGTCCTCTGTGCGTGACATGGGGGGGGTCAGGGTGGCATCACGGTGTCCCCGCTGTCCCCGCTGCCTCTGTGTGTGCCCTACCTGCACGCCGCCCTGGCACGCGCCCACGATGGCGCGGTAGTGGTTGGCGGAGCAGCGCGGGCAGCCCTCGGCTGTTGCCCACAGGAGGTGGAAGGTGCAGCCGTCACAGGTGCCCTCGGGGCATTTGCTGGGGGGGGGGGACGACACATGGGGGTAAGGGTGGCTGCCCCCACAGTGCCCCAGTGTGCCACAGACGGCGCTGCAATGGGGCGCAGCACGGGGTGACACGGTGGTGGCTGTCCCCACAGGTTGGCATTCTCCCTGTGCTCGTGCACGGGGACAGGAGGAGGTAGGGGACACCCGAGGGGGTGTGAGGATGCTGCTGTGACACCCACCTGGGCACAGCCAGGCTGCCGCTGCCCGGCTGCAGCGGATTGCAGCGCAGGCGGATGGTGGTGGCCCGGCCCCCGGCGCAGGACTGCGTCACCTCACCGGACCTGCGGTGGCCAAAGAGAGGTCCGCGTGTCCCCAGAGTCTCCTCCCCCCCCCCACCCTCTGCCCACCTGAAGAAGAAGACGATGTCGGGCAGCTCATGGCTGGCGGGAGGGAACAGCTCAGGGGGTGCGGTGACGCCGTCCAGCGCGGAGCTCACGGTGACGCCTGCGGTGGCACTCAGGTGACACGGGGGGACCCGGCGGCTGCCAGGAGCGGGGAGCAGAGGGGTTTGGGGCTCACCCAGGAGGCGATCCGCCAGGCTGACGGGCTGTGAGGACACGGCTGCGCGGTGGCCCACCACGTCCGAGGGCACCACGATGGCCTGGCACACGTGGGACGTCACCACCCGCCCGGGGCCGCCCTCGTCCAGGAGCCGCGTGTCCGTCACGTTGTCCGTGCACGAGGCCGCCTTCCTGCCCTGCCGGCGGCACTGCGTCGGGGTGTGCACGGCCCCGAGCACATCCTCGTGTGTGCCTTTGCAGGAACTACGCGCATTTGCGTTCATTTTGCAGCCACGCGGGCGGTTGTGTTGGCACAAAGGCTGGCGTGCTTCGGTGCAAGCGCTCCGTGCCAGCACGCGCCCGCCGCACTCACGTGGTTGCCGCAGAGGCTGATGTTGAAGTGGTGGAAGTATTTGAGGCCCTTGGAGGTGAAGCTGGGGCCACTGGTGAACGCGGTGCTGACGGCCAACGCCGAGAAGTCGTAGTGCAGCGTGCGGCCGGGCAGTGCCAGGGAGAAGGTGCAGTCACTGTAGCACAGTGAGCGGACCTACCCGGGGTGGGGGGCACTCAGGGTCACCCCGTGGGGTCCCACTGAGCCACCTGGATAGGGGGCTGTCACCCACAGCACGCTATCCCCCAGAGTGCCACCCACCAGGAGAGAGTGTGACACCCCCTGACCCCCAGGGACCGTGAGGATGCTGACCTGGTTGCTGCGGGTGCCGGGGCCGCAGGGCTGGCAGGTGGTGGGGCCATCGGGGGGGTGCCCCTGCAGGAAGGTGCCGGGGGGGCAGGGCTGGCAGGCTCCGGTGGTGTGGTCCAGGGCGTGCCCGGGAGGGCAGGGGGTGCAGGGCCCCCCGGTGCTGGCACAGCGGCGGCAGAAGGAAGCCACCCCCCCCAGCACGTTGGTGACGTTGATGGAATAGAGCTTGGCCACGTCACTGGTGTAACGCCGGCCCTGGAGCGGTGGTCAGCGTCACCCAGAGCTGGGTGGGGGGGGGGTGACAGCACTGTCCCCACCCGGTGTCCCCACTCACCGCCTCGCGGTAGCGCGTGCGCTGGAAGGCCCAGGTGAAGCTGGTGGTGGCATTCTTCTCCACCACGTAGGTGTAGGACTGCTTCCCCCGCGGACCCATCCACGTCTCCACCGGCGTGTTGGTGCGTGAGTTGATGCCCTGGGGGGGAGGGGGACAGCATGGGGGGACGTGGGCACCCCGCGCCCCGGCCACGCCACCCCCCCGCCACCACTCACCACCATGAAGTACAGCTCACAGCTGACGCTGCAGACCGTCTCGAAGACGAAGGTGATCCGTGCCACCTCCTTGCTGTCCCCGTCCTCCAGCACCGGCTGCGGGGGGCTGGGGACGCAGGGATGGTGGGGACACGGCCGTGGGGCGGCACTGCCCCCCCCCAGGGATGCGGCGGGCGCTCACCTGAAGCCGGGCACCAGCAGCGTCAGGATCATGAAGTCATTGTCGGAGGCTCCCGCTGCCGTGTAGATGTAGTCCCCGGCCACCTCCCATCCTGCAGGGACACGGGGACAGCTCGGTGACATCCCCTGCGCCGCGGGGACGGGGAGGGGACGGCGTGGCGGTACCTGCCATCCCCTTGTACTCGAAGTTGATGCCGCTGAGCACGGTGGTCTCCATGTTTGGGGGCAGCACGTTCCACCACTTGTACTCCAGCCCCAGCACGGGCTCGGTGCCGGCCGGGCAGCGCACGCAGCCTGGGGACAGCGGGGACATCGGGGACAGCGCCCACAGGATGCCCTCCCCCCCATGGGATCCTCCTTACCAGAGCCGTTGGAGTAGGAGCCGTAGGGACAGGGCTCGCAGGCGCTGCTGTTGCTCTTGTAGAAGCCGGGGTTGCATGGGGGGCAGCGGGTCTTCAGCCCCGAGGGGGGCAGCTGGGCAGCGCGGGGCAGCGCCTCGCTGCAGATCTTCGGCTCTGCCCACTTGAACATCAGCTGAGTCTGCACAGGGACACGGGGTGAGCTGCACCGGGACAGGACACGGGGACGGTGTGCAGGAGCTGCGCTGGGGGCACTGGGGGAGTACGGGGGGGCTGTACCTCCCCGTTGGCATCGCACGCCGTGTGCGTGTAGAAGTAGTCCTTATCGGTGCAGGGCGGGCGCACTTTGCAGGACGCTGAGCCGGGCTCTGCGAGCGGTGGAGCAGTGAGGTCCCCGGGAGGCACCCAGGGACTGTCCCCACGTCCCCAGGCAGAGCACCCCGGGGTTGTGTCCCCATTCTCTTCTCACCCGCGTACGTGGTGGGCTCGCAGGGCTGGCAGGCGGTGGCTCCTTTGCTGGAGAAGCTGTTGGCGGGGCACAGCTGGCAGGAGGAGGAGCCGGCGGCGGCGGCGAAGGTGCCAGGTTTGCAGGGGAAGCACTCGGAGGTGTAGGCGACCCCTGGCAGGGAGACAGTGCTCAGAGGTGTGGGGGAGGGGGGGGCTGTGGGGACCCCAACCCTGCACCCACCCACCCACCTACCCGTGATCCCGATGTTCCGCACCAGCACGGGCTTGGGGACCTTGGACCAGACGGAGAACGCCGTGGTCCTCCAGTAAAGCACATTGTTACCACGGCTCAGCTCCACCTGCACAGCACAGCGCCCAGCGAGGGGTCAGTGCCTGGGGAGGGGTCAGCACCCACCCCTGTGTGCCACCATCCTCCCCTCTGCACCCCCAGGGGCAGCTCCTTGTGCTGGGGTGATGAAGGACCCCGGGAGAGAGGTGACATGAGAGAGGTGACAAACAGCTCTGGGGGGGTGGGGGGTTGTGGATTGGGACCCTGAGTTGCCCCCAGGGACCCCCCCGCCCTGTGTTACCCCATCCCCACGCTCACGCTGTGGAACTCCCAGCCCTTCTCCGTGGTGCGCATCCAGCGCGACTCCTCCACCGTGGGCTGGCACTGGTCGTTCTGCACCTACGGCACAGGGACGGCATCAGGACACAGCCACCCCCCCCCCCCCCGGCAACCCCGGGACCCCCACCCCGCTCTTACAAAGAACTCAAAGACGATGCTGCTGTCGGGGTAGATGTACTCGAAGGAGACGGTGCCCGACTGCTTCAGGCTGACGGCGTACATCAGCGTGGCCGTGCACTCGTCTGTGTTGGACGCGATGTAGTCCCCCAGAGGCACCCACGTCGACCTGAGGTGGGGGCACAGAGTGGCACAGGGACACACGGGCTCTGTCCTGAGGCACTTTAGGGCCTGAATCCCTCTGCACTGAGGCACTGCGGCCAGATGGGGCAGCCCCAACAGGGGCACAGGGATGTGCTGTGACACGGGGCAGGGGGACACCACAGGAACCTTGGGGACGGGCGGGTGATGCTGCTGTTGCATTTGAAGGATGCTGAGGAGGGAATGAGCTCAGGGCTGTGCAAAAGGGTGAGGGGAAAGCCAGCCCAGGCGCTGCGGAGCACCCGGGGGATGTCCCAGCGTGGTGACAACGGAGCATCGCCGTGCCAGCGCAATGCCACCACGCAAGGTGGGAAGCGGGTGGGCTCCTGCAGCACTGGGAGTGCAGCTGCATAATTAAAGGCAGCTGGAAGTAGGTTACATTTGCAAGCTGCACCGCGTGCTGGCGGGGCCCGACGGCTGCCACAGGCACTGATCAAAGGGCCGCGGTGCAAAACAAAGGCGTCGGCGTGTGCTGCAGCACCGGGGTGGGAGATGCCTCTGCAATGGGGCTGAGGGAGTGCCAGGGCAGCATGGGAAAGGGGCTGCTGGGGGGGGATCCCCTTCTTGTGACCGCGGTGCGTTGAGGCTCCGTGGGGTGGGCAGGGAGGGACCGTGAGCGGTTCACCGTGCGTGGATGTGTTGTGACAGCCCAGGGTCACTCACGTGGTGCAGTTCTCCACCACGTCGCTGAAGCCATCGTCCAGCTCCAGGTTGGAGGCGACGTTGGCGAAGCCGTGGGGCAGCTCGTCCCACTCATCGAAGCGCACGCCGGTGCCCAGCGAGTAGGTGCCCTCGGCACAGGGCTGGCACGCCTGCGCCTTCATGTCCAGGAACTCGCCCGCCTTGCAGGAGAAAGCTGCCCACGTGTGGGGGGGGTCATCAGTGCTACCCCCCCCCCCCTTTCCAGGACCCCCACGCCACCCCAACCTGCACAGGATGCTCCCGTGCTGCTGAGCACAGGGTTCGTTCAGCATCTCTGACAGCACTGCACTGCCCCCAGGATTAGGAAAAGCCACCTTTACCTCATCCAAGCCCGCCCAGCCACCCCCACACCCCAACCTTACAGCACTCGGTGCCCTTGACGGGGTCCGGCAGCCCGGTGCAGAGTCCCGGTGTGTGCGGCACTGCCACCCTCCACCGCTCGCCCACGCTGTCACACGCAGTGTACTCATAGTGGTACTCAGACTGCAAAGGAAAACACATGGAGGGCTGAGACCCCGCGGGGCCGGGACTCCCACTGAGCTCAGTTGCCTCTGCCGTGATCGGGGCTTTGGCTGCTGCCCACCCCACAGCACAGAGCAGATGATGCCCCAGAGAACAGCACACCCCTTCCGTGGGCACCATTCCACAGAGGGCAGAACTGGAGGAGACCCCCCCCGGGGACTGGGGGACCCCGGCCCCCCTGAGCACGCGTTCTGGATGCGCTGTCCTGCTGGGACCCACCCAGGCTGTGCTGTGTGACAGGACAGGGATGGGGACGAGAGCGGGGTGCTGATGATCACAGCCCCGTGTGCTGCCATCTGTCACGGCTCCGGGGCTCAAGGCCGGGCGGAGGCGACACCGGGGCAGGAGGCACACGAGGCTCTGTCCCCAAGGCCACCGCAGCCCCTCCGGAGCACAGAGCTGTGGCAGACGTGGGTTTGCTCGAAAACAAAGCTTTGACGTTTGCCATCAGCTCCATGCGGTGGCGGTGGGGGACACGGAGACATCCCCCCTCCCCCCCCCCCCCCCCCCCACAACCCTCCCCTCCTCAGCCCCGTGCATTGGGTGCAGTGCTGCAGGGGTGGGTCTTGGGGACGTGGGGGTCCCTAAGGAACAAAGAGCAAGTCCCCGGCACACAGTGTCACACCTGCTCCATGCTCTCCACGGTGATTCCTCCTTCCCAAACTTGGAGGAGCCACCAGCAGATGGGAATCACCCACCCCACGCTGCCTAAAGCCACCTCCACTGACCCCAGGGTGCTGAGGACCTCGAGGTGCACCCCAGGGAGCAATGGGGACAAGGGGCAGGGGACAAGGGACCTGGGAGCAGCCCCCCCACCCCCCCCAACCCCCCCCCCCCCAACGCTGGCGCCAGCATCTGCACAGCCCATTGTTTCCAGCTCCGGGCCGTGGAAACTAAATAAATAAATAAAGAATTTGGATCACGGGGGGGGGAAAAAAGAAATAAATAAATCCAAAACCATAATGGCCCAGATGAAAAGACAGCCGCCCGGCGGGGGGGGGGGGGGGGATAGGGAGGAGGGCTGGGGGGTGCGTGGGGCAGGGGAGACCCCCGGGGGTGATGGGGATCTGGGTTAGCGGGCACGGAGCTGATGCAGGCGGGGGTACATTGGGGCAGCGAGGGGTGGGGGGGGACAGCCCGGTGCCCCCCCAGGAGGATGCCATGCCCAGCCCCCCCCCCTCCCCAACCCCCGGCTCTCCCGGGCAGGACGCTCCGTGCTGCCCCAGTGAGATAAGAGCCGTGCTGTGCCCTGTGCCAGCCTGGGATGGCACCCGGAGAGGGGACGCGTGTCCCACTGCCACCAACGGAGCCCCAGGCAGAGCTGGGGACCCCCGGGGCGGGCAGAGAGGAGGGAATGGGGGGGATCCCCAGAGCCCACCCCCCCCAGCCCGGCGCCGCTCCCAGGATCCCCGCGGCTGTCTCCGTTAACCGCGTCTCGGTGTAACGGCCCCACACCGGGACCCTCCATCGGGGTCAGCTCACCCCGGACACAGCCCCACGGCCGCGGCCACGCGTGGGGCGCGGCGATATCCCCCCCCCCCCCCTCCAACCCATCCCGGTACCTCCTTGCAGACGTGCAGCCGCTCCCCGACGCGGCACAGCCCCACGGCGGCGGCGGCGGCGGCCACGCACAGAGCCAGCAGCGCCCGCCGAGCCCCGGTACCGCCACCGGTACCGGCCATAGCGAAGCGGCGGCGGCAGCGCTCGGCCCCGTGCGGGCACCGGCACCGGCCCCGCGGTCCCGCCCCCCTCCAACGGCCCGGCCCGCGCGCGCACCTGCCGCCACCTGCACCGCCCCCGCCCCGCCCCCGGTACCGGCACCGGAAACGGCGGCGGGCATCGTGTCCCGGGGTATCGATTAAGCCGAGCATCGCTCTCGGGAGCGGCAACGGTGAACACACCCCCTCCCCCACCCATCCCGGTAGCGAGCATCACCCCGACCCCCCCCACCTCCCCCAGGAGGGAATCGGGGCGGGGGGGGTGTGTGTCACGTGGGGTGGGGGGGGATGGGGGAGGGGGGGGTTGCGGCTCAGCGTGGAGCGGGCTCTGCCGCTACCCCCCCCTCCCCACGCAGAGTGGACCCGGGCTCGGGGGTGTGGGGTCGGGGCGGCGGGCGGATCAGAATCGCCTCCGCTCAAAGGCCGGGCGGCCTCGCCTATCTGATCGACTCATCCCGCCCGCCCGCCGCACAGCGCCCGCGGCTTCGCGGCACCGGTTTCTTCTCATCTCGGCCCACGCTGGGTGGCCGATCGAATAAGATCAACGTGTAGGGAGAGAGGGCGGAGCGCGCTCACCCCACGCACGCACCCACGCACCCCACCCACGCACACACACTCCACGCACCGCGCGCCGCTCCTTCTCCGCTCGCCCCGCGGCGTCGCGCCCTTTTATACCCTCCCACGCGCGGTGCACGCCGGGAAAGAGCCGCCTCGCCGCACAGCGCCCCCTGCTGGTGGGAGGACCGCGCCGCGCAGCACAGCGCCCCCTGCTGGTGGGAGGACCGCGGTGCATCTCACCCTTCCCCTCCCCCTCCTTCCCCTCCCCTCTCCCCACGAAGGAAAAGGAGCGCGGCGGATGGAGCGCGTTTATTGGCATCGAAACGCGGCCCCGCACATGAGGAAGGGTCCTTCGCTGCCGGCCCGGCCCCCAGGACCCCTAGGGTCGCGGGGAGGGGGCCGGCGGGCGCTGGGTTGTTCCCCTCTCCGTTGACGGCGGTGTAACGGTGACGTGGTGACGCGTGGAGCTGCCCCACACAGCGGGGGACGCGGACGAGGCGGACTCAGAGCCGGGCTGCCACGGGGTCCTGGCAGGGTCACTTCACCACGAGGACGTAGAAGGCCATCAGCACGCAGGAGATGGCCACGGGCACGTGCAGCCGTGTGCCGATGACGGCGGCTGCGGGGCGGTGACGGGGCCGTGCTGGGCGGCACTCAGCTGCTCTCCCAGCTCCCGCATTCCCAGCCCCCCACGTCCCTCCACCCCAGCCCCACCGTCCCCATCTCGTGCCCCACAGCGAGCCCCAGCCCCAGAGCAGACCCCAATGCCACCATCCCCATCCCGCTCCCAAGTCCAACCTGATCCCCCCGCCCGCACCCACCACCACCACCACCACCATCCTGCTCCCACAGCCCAGCCCACCCCAGTGTCCCCGTCCCCACCCCCAATGTCCCCATCCCGATCCCAATGCCCCCACCCCAGTGCCTCCACCCCAATGTCCCTGACCTGATCCCCATCCCCACCCCGATGTCCCCACCCCGATCCCAGTGTCCCCACTCTAATGTCCCCACCCCAATCCCAATGTCCCGACCCCGATATCCCCACCCCGATCCCAGTGCCCCCACCCCAATATCCCCATCCCGATCCCAATGTCCCCACCCCAACATCCCCACCCCAATATCCCTACCCCGATCCCAGTATCCCCCACCCCAACATCCCCACCCAACATCCCCACCCCGATCCCAGTGCCCCCACCCCAATATCCTCACCTCGATCCCAGTGTCCCCACCCCAATATCCCCACCTCGATCCCAGTGCCCCCACCCCAATATCCCCACCTCGATCCCAGTGCCCCCACCCCAATATCCTCACCTCGATCCCAGTGTCCCCACCCCAATATCCCTACCCCGATCCCAGTGTCCCCACCCCAACATCCCCACCCCAATATCCCCACCTCGATCCCAGTGTCCCCACCCCAATATCCCCACCTCGATCCCAGTGTCCCCACCTCAATATCCCCACCCCACCCCAATATCTCCATCCCAATCCCAGTGTCCCCACCCCAATATCCTCACCCCGATCCCAATGTCCCCACCCCAATATCCCCACCCCGATCCTAGTGTCCCCACCCCAATATCTCCATCCCGATCCCAACATCCCCACCCCAATATCCCCATCCCCACCCCAGTGCCCCCACCTCAATATCCCTACCCTGATCCCAGTGCCCCCACCCCACCCCAATATCCCCATCCCGATCCCAGTGTCCCCACCCCAACATCCCCACCCCAATATCCCCATCCCGATCCCAATGTCCCCACCCCAATATCCCCACCCCAATATCCCCATCCCGATCCCAGTGTCCCCACCCCAACATCCCCACCCCAATATCCCCATCCCGATCCCATTGCCCCCACCCCCACATCCCCACCCCAATATCCCCATCCCGATCCCACTGCCCCCACCCCAACATCCCCACCCCAATATCCCCACCCCCGATCCCATTGCCCCCACCCCCACATCCCCACCCCAAAATCCCCATCCCGATCCCAGTGTCCCCACCCCACCGTCCCCATCCAATTCCCGCGCTCCTTACCCCAACCTCCCTGGTGTCCAGCCCCACACCCTTTACGTCAGACCCCACTACCGCCATCCCCCCCACGCCCCCCCCCCTCACCTTTGTACCCCACGCCCCACAGGCCGCGCTTCTCGGACAGCAGCCAGGCCCGCAGGCGCGGCACCTTCCTCAGGTAGGCGCAGGTGCACACCAGCAGCAGCCCGAACACCAGCAGCCCGTCCAGCGAGTACACTGCGGGCGGCACACGGCGTCCCGCGGGGCACGGACCCCCCCCCGGACCCCCTCCCCCCCCCCCTTCCCCTCCCCCACTCACCGTTGGTCATGGCGGCACCGGGAGCTCCCGGGGCCAACGCGACACCGGAAGTGGCAGGGCGAGCGGCCGAGCGCCGATGGAGGCCGGGCAGGGGGGATCAATCGAGCGCCTATTGCGCGTGGGTTTTTTCCCCCCCCCCCCCACGGTGGTCGCGGGTGCGTGGGGGGATTCGGGGGTGGCCGTGGGCATCAGGAGCCCGTAGGGTGCTGGAGGCGCTCAGACGGTGCCGTCTATCCCTGTCGCCGTGGTAGCCCCGTGGGATGCCATCCCAAGGGGAACTCGAGACCTGGTGGCCACGTCCTGTCCATTAGTGGCCATGGATACAAGGGACCCCACGCCACGGTAGCTCCCTGACACTGATCTCACTCCAGAGGGCCACAGAAGCACTTCCCCCACCCTGGACACGGCTGGGTGTCACGGTTTTATCATAAAACCACAACACTGGGGTAACCCTGGCACCGTGCTGAGCAATGGGAGATACAGAGGTCATCCCTGCCTCCCTCTCTCCCTCCCTCCATCCCTCCCTCCCTCCCTCCATCCATCCCTCCATCATCCATCCATCCATCCCTCCATCCATCCCTCCATCATCCATCCATCCATCCCTCCATCCATCCCTCCCTCCCTCCCTCCCTCCCTCCATCTATCCATCCCTCCATCCATCCCTCCATCCATCCATCCCTCCATCCATCCATCCCTCCATCCCTCCATCCATCCATCCCTCCATCCATCCATCCATCCATCCCTCCATCCATCCCTCCCTCCCTCCCTCCCTCCCTCCCTCCATCCATCCATCCATCCCTCCATCCATCCATCCATCCATCCCTCCATCCATCCATCCCTCCATCCATCCATCCATCCATCCATCCATCCCTCCCTCCCTCCCTCCCTCCATCTATCCATCCCTCCATCATCCATCCATCCATCCATCCATCCATCCATCCCTCCCTCCCTCCCTCCATCCATCCATCCCTCCCTCCCTCCCTCCCTCCCTCCCTCCATCCCTCCCTCCCTCCCTCCATCCCTCCCTCCCTCCATCCATCCATCCCTCCATCATCCATCCATCCATCCATCCATCCCTCCATCCATCCATCCATCCATCCATCCATCCATCCCTCCATCCCTCCCTCCCTCCCTCCCTCCCTCCCTCCCTCCATCTATCCATCCCTCCATCCATCCATCCATCCCTCCCTCCCCTCCCTCCCTCCCTCCCTCCATCCTTCCCTCCATCCATATCATGGCACTACCCGATGCTGCCTCCTCTGCCCCTCACCCCGCCTCTTCCCTTTTCCCTTTCCTCCTCCCTTCCCATCCCCATTTCTGTCCCTGGGGGAGGATGGGGGGCTGTGGATCCTCTGATAAAGGATCCGGGAGAGAAGATGGAGCACAGGGACAGGCAGGAGGGGTCCCCCATAGCTGTGTCAGACTGTGGGGTACCACACCACGCGTTGCCGTGCCGTTTTGCACCGTGGTGGGTAGGGATGGTGGTGTGAGGATGGTTGGACTAGATGATCTTGTAGGTCCTTTCCAACATAATGTATCTATGAATCTATGAATCTATGTGCCATCCCAAACCGTGCCACGCTCCTCCCCGCCGCGCCGAGCCGTGCCGAGCCGTGCCCTGCGGGCGGTGGGGGCCGCGTTGCTCACCTGCTCCTCCCCTGCTCTCAAGTCAAAACACGTCCCGCATCCCGGGAGCAGCAGAGCGGCGGCGAGCACCGTGCTGACGGCCCCGCCGTGCTGGCACCCAGGTAAGGCAGCGCCCTGCCCCACGAACCCCACGGCCGTGGAGGTCCCAGCCCCCACTGCCGCCTGTAACCAGCGCTGGCAGCCCCTTCCCTGCCTCGGTTTCCCTGTGCGCTCGCCTTCCTGCTAGGGAAACTGAGGCGTAGCGTGAGCAGGGGTGAAGGCAGTGCCACTCTGTGGCTGATCCCATCCCACCCATTGGGCCCCAAGGGACGGGAACACCGGGCACGGGGGGGGTTACGGTCGCACATCCCACCCCCACCCCAGGAAAACGCCTGCAGCCCAGACAGGAAAGAAATAAAAACTGGAGAGGCACCCAGCGAAACCGGCCCCGCGCCCCCGCCACCTTTGCCCCTGGGATGGGGCTCAGCGCGGCAGCCCGGGCCGCCAGGCACGTGTAACACACCTTTGTTTATCGTAGGACCTACGAGAAGGCAAAGCAAACACGGCCTCGCCTCGCTCCCTGCAGGTACCCAGCATGGAGGGCAGGGAGGAAGCGGGCGACTCCGACAGCGGGATCCTGCTGCACTCGGGTGAGCGTTGGGGGACAAAAAGGGGTTTTGTGTGATGGGTGCCCCCTCCCGGGGCGCGTTTAGGGGGTGACAAACTGCCACGCCTGGGGGAGAATGTGCTGTTGGGCAACGTGGGGGTTCCCCATCTGGAGAGCAGGGGGACCCCGACTGAGTGTGATTCAGCGGTGTTTCACTGCGGGTTGGGCTGAGTCAGTGTGAAAGGGCCCCCCCTGAATCCCCCCCCCCCCTCCAGTGCTGGGAAATCACTGCTGAGTGCGGTGCGAGGGGGGTGAGCACAGCACCCATGGGTGCAGCAGCGCCTGTCCCGAAAACTGGGAACTGAGGGGGTGTGGGAGGCAGGGATGGGGATCCGGGCGCAGCTCAGCCCGTCCGTCTGTCCGTCTGTCCGTGCAGGCCCCGGCAGCCCCGCGGCTCCGCTGAAGGAGCTGGCACAGCGGGTGCGCAGGCAGCAGCAGGCACTGGAGCTGTGCGTGCAGGAGCTGAGGAGGCTCTGCCTGCGTGAGGCGGTGAGTCTGGGAATGGGGGGACCCTGCCAACCAACCCCTTCCCCCCTCCCCCCCCCCCCCCATCCTCCTCTGGTCACCGCACGGTGTCCCCTCCGCCGTCCCCAGGAGCTGACGGGGACGCTGCCCCAAGAGTTCCCCCTGAAGGCCGGTGAGAAGCCCCCCAAGGTGCGGCGCAGGATCGGGGCTGCCTTCAAGCTGGATGAGAGCCTGGTGCTGCGCGGGGCGGTGAGAGAGGGGGCTGGGGGTGGGCACCCACATAAAGATGGGCAGTGACGAGGGACCCCTCCCCATCCCGCCCCCACGGAGATGCACTGCAAAGGGCGCAGGGGGGTGCAGCGGTGCCAAATGCCCCGTGGTGGTGTGCAGCGTCCTCGGGGTGGGGGGATGAGGGGGTGCCAAGTGTCCCCTCCCCCCTCCCACCCCCAGGACCCACTGGGAGCCCTGGAGAGGGACCTGGCGCTGCAGATGCAGATCGCCAGAGCTGCACATCGCCTGTGCCGGGAGGAGAACATCAGCAAACAGCTGCGGCGCAGGAGGAAGACAGCGGCGCTGAAGGAGGAGCAGAAGCTGAAGGCGCTGGAGGACACGCTGCTGGCCGAGCGCCGGGCCCTGTCTGCAGGCAGCACCGGGGGGGCTCAGGGTGAGAATGAGGGGGGGTTCCTCCTCCTGGGGGGGAAGGGATGTGCACAGCTGCGGGCCCTCCGGTGCGTGCACCCCGCAGCGCTCCTCCGTGTGGGTGTGAGCACACCCCGATACGCTCCTTCCCACGGGGAACGTACCCCAGTGTGCCATCCCCATGAGCAAACCCCAAAACTTCATCGGTGGTGGATGCCCCATCCCCGCGGACGTGCCCCAATCCCCCTCCTTTGGTGGATGTACCCTCACGGAGGCACCGCAGCTCTGCACAACCCCAACGCGCCCACCCCAACGCGCTCTGCCCCGCATTCGCAGCCCAGTGTGGGATGCACCCTGCTCCCACGGCGGAGCCTGGGCAGGGCTGTGGGGCTGGGAGCTGCCCGGAGCGCTCCTGGGAGCCGGACCAGCCGGTCCCTGAACGTGTCGGGACAGGCGGACGCGGGAGGGGAGCGGGGACGCGCTGGGTGGCGGCCGTGGGAGCGCGGTGCCCCGTGGCACACCGCTGTCCCCCGCTGTCCCCACAGAGCTCAGCGCGTCGGATGAGAGCTCACTGTCGGATAATGCGCTGCTAGAGGAGGGTAAGGGCTGTGGGTGCAGGAAGGGGGGCACATCCCGCCCCTCCCCACCCCCAACGCTCTGTCTGTCTTGCAGAGG
>JALIRH010000229.1:0-105542 GCA_023055505.1 Callipepla californica brunnescens | reverse complement strand
GGGCCCTAATTTGCATCAGAGCTCCACTTTACATGTCCTAGCCCTTCTGCTCTCCATGATACAGCTCCAGCAGCTTCTCCAAAGTCATTCTCTTCTCCCTGATCTGAAAAGCAAAATTTTATCATCTTCCAGATTTGCCTGTAATAGAAACTCCAGGCATTCACAAAAGCAAATCTTGTACAAGTTCTACACTGATGTAATTTAATGTATTCCTAGTTTGGTCAGTCTGTGCCACTGATACCAGCAGTGTTTGTTTACTTTGATCAGTGCGAAAGCATTCCTGCTGTGTTCATGCAGGTGATGCACTGCCCAGACCTTCACATTGTACACATACCCTTGTTGCACTGGGAATAGATAGAGTCAAACATATAAACATTTGTCCTGGAGGATACTAATGAAATCCTGTGTTGCAATGAAAGCTACACTGTCTTACATGAACCTGCATATCTCCAGATGAGGGAGGCTGGGAACATCATGGTTTTATGTGTGAAAGGAGGTGGGCAGCTTTGGTCTTCTAACTGTCATGAAAATGCATGTGAGAGAAGGAAGAAAACTTGTAACCGGAACTAAACAGCAAGCATCTGATTATATTTGGATGACAAAATGCAGGGATCTGTTACTAATTATACTGTTTCTCTGATGAGTAGTGTGTATGCAGAGAGACTGTGCACCAGCTATACTGCTATGAGAATTTGGAGTTTTCTTTCATGGCTACACTTGAAAAACAGCACTGCTGTGTGAGGCCATTGCACTAACTGTCTCAAACAATGTCTCCTAAAGCAGTGCTTATTATAGTCTGAGAGGACAGATCTAACAGGAAGATCCAAGAAAAGACTCAAGGCTCTCCTGAAAAACAAGGAATATAAAGGTTTGAGTTACTTTTTCTGCTGATTTTTTCCTAAGTTTCATAGTATCATAGAATGTCTTGAGCTGGAAGGAATCTTCAAATCATCAAATGCAATTTCCACAGATTGTTATTATTAACAGTGTAACTATTTCCTAGAAAAAAACTACTATTTTTTAATGTGGACTCAAAGCACTGGAATGGTTGCCTCCAAGACAAGCACTTCTGTTATAAGATTAAGCTTCTATCAGCCACTTTCTGTTGTGTACATAGATCATACAGAAGGGGTAACAAGAAGGAAGAGAACAGACTCTGTAGCAGGGTCTGTCTGATAGGACAAGGGGGAAATGATTTCAAACCAAAAGAGGGGAGATTTAGACTAGGTATAAAGATGAAGTTTTTTTGTGATGAGATGATGGATGCCCTGTCCTAGAAGATATTTAAGGCCAGGCTGAATGGGGCTCTGAGCAACCTGATCTAGATGTAGGTATCCCTGTTCATTGCAGGGGCTTTGGACTAGATGGTACTTAATAGTCTCTTCCAACTCAAACAATTCTATGATTCTACAGCTATATTGAAGACAAGGCCATTGGTAGTATGGTCATAAAAGCTCTCTGGTAGCAGTCCAGGCTTGGTTGAAGGAACTACTTGAGGAGCTGACAGTTGTGCCTGGGGAAAATACCTCCTAGAGTCCTGAGGAATCTGGGCTATGTTTGGTTGGTTGTACTGGTTATGCTCTCTGCCAACCAGTAGAGAAGCAAAGGGCAGAAAAGTAAATTCGAGCAACTTTTTTCCATTTACTCTTGAATATGTCCATGCTTGCTTCCTCTTTGCTATGTTGCTATCCATATGATCAGGGTGCTAGACTCACACATATGCACATGCACACATGTCATTTATATTCACATTTCCATATTACCTTCTATTGTTGTCTGTGACATTTGCCATAGGAAACAGGAGCCATGTGAACACTACCATACTGATGGCATACATTATCTTTCTCTTCCAAGCAATAAGAATATTTGTTGGTTCAGTTACTATATTTTAGTGAATGCTGTGTACTTTCATTTTTCCATAATGTCTATTGTTTTACAAATAATTTTCTCCTAGAACTGTAATAAACACTTCACGCTTGAATAATCTGTTTCAACTGCATTGCCGCCTTGTAAAATTCTGTTTTGTTTTTCAGAATCATTTTGGAAATACATGGAAGTCATCTTGCATAGTTAAAACATTTGGATTCTAAATGTTAACATTTAAATAAGTCAGCTGAAAACATTTTTATTCTGAACAGAAAATGAGCGTAGACTTATCTGAATTCAATCTTCTAAGCTGAAAATACTACCTCTACATTGAATCTGAAAAGTGAATGTCCTTTGGTTTAAGAAGCTGAGAAGATTTACTATGAGTTACAAATAATCTACATTTTTCACTGAGAATGGTTGTGCTGGTTTGTTTTGACTCACTTCTGAGTTTAGTTATTATTTCAAAGCAAAGCAGCACCTTCTACATTTTTCTTTCTGCCATCTCAAATGCCACTGAGGGCAAGGAGCTGACAGAAACCTTTCAGCTACATCCAATGGCAGTGACACATGCCATGTGAGACACACCTGACCAGATGCCCAGTTCTATGCTATAGACTTTCATGTCCAAGGCAGAAGAGAGAAGAATTTTCTATGAGTGACTTAATTCATCCTAATATAAATATTATAAATAAACTGGGGGAGTCTTATATCTCTGAATGACTGTAAGCTGACCTGGTAAAACGTAGCCAGGTGTGGACATTGACACTGCAGGCTTTTAAAAGTTTGGTGAAATGAATCCAACTCACAATGCCAGCTCACTGCAGCTCACATAAATCATTACCATGGATTACCAAGGATTCAACATATAAAGAAGTCCCACTGGCTCTCCAGACTTGAGTGAGATCTGTGTGAACACCAGAAGAATGTAAGAAACATCCAGACTAATCATCAAACTAAACATCCACTACTGTCCCCCAATATGTCATAACTAAGAGTCTAAGTCATACATGTCTCAGTTACTTACTAGGAAATACACAACCTATTCTCCTAGTGCTGAATTTACTACCACAGATTTCTTAAACTCTGCCCTTTAGGAGATGTGTGTTTTAGAGCAGTCTCTAGGATAAACATGTAAAGAATCACCACCTGTTAAAATAATACCAGTTATTTTTTGTGCTCAAAAAGGAATGGTAAACTTGCAAATTGCTAGATTCTTATAGATTCATAGATTCATAGATTCATTAGGTTGGAAAGGACCTACAAGATCATCTAGTCCAACCATCCTCACACCACCATCCCTACCCACCAAGCTACTAAATCAAATCCCTTAGCACCTCATCTAAACGCTTCTTGAACAGCGCTAGGGACGGTGCCTCAACCACCTCCCTAGGCAGGCCATTCCAGTGCCTGACCACTCTCTCAGAGAGAAATTTTTTCCTCAAATCTAATCTAAATCTTCCCCGGCGCAACTTGTGGCCATTCCCTCTTGTCCTGTCATTAGTTACCTGGGAGAAGAGGCTGACCCCCTCCTCACCACAGCCTCCTTCATGAAGTGGTAGAGTGCGATGAGGTCTCCTCTAAGCCTCCTTTTCTCCAAGCTAAACAATCCCAGCTCCCTCAGCAGCTTCTCCTTGTTTCATAGTCTGAGGGTAATGGAGCACAGCAATGATGTTGGAAAATTTGGAGATGAGAGTGAAGACTTCTTTACAATTGTGTAGCATTCACTGGTAGATTATGTTTGAAGGTGTATATTGACAGTTGTATATAGCCAGTAGTTTGCTTCAGTTTCTAGATGGCATGGATTTCATTTCATGTTCAAAACATATTCAACACGATATAAGGTAACTCTTTCAGATTTTCTTGAAAAGGGTGAGGGCAGATTCACTGCTGCACTGTGGACTGATGGCTACCAAGTATCTATGGTCAAACCCAGTGATATTACTAATAAACATAACATACTCATGTTTTCGTGCTTCACCTGGAATAAAGTATGGCAACACCAGTGGATTTTGTTGTTGCTATAAACTTAATTAAATGAGTATTATTATATGTCATTCCATCAGAAATGCCTCTTAGTTATTTCTACAAAAGTACAACAGATACAAAGAGCATAGCATTATTACATCGAGCAGATTCCCAGCTACAAAACACTGCTTTTCAGTATCGTCACCACTATTAGCTAGACAGTTTTGCCAGTGATGTACAAGGGCCTGCATGCCATGCTCATAAAAATCTGCACCAGCAGAAGTGACCCACAGTTTCATGAATGCTATGATGATGTCGTTACTGAAACACACCACTTCATCGCGCTCACATCCACTGTTTGGTCACCATGAGTATTCAGTGAGTATCAGTGAATGTCAATGAGTACCTTTTTTTTTTTTTTCTTTTTGCATGGAGGAATTCAATGAGACGCCTTTGCTTCATCTGCATTTCCGTGTCAGATGCTGTTTTGACAGACTGCTCCTCTACTGCCATCTGTCACATGATAACAACATGTAATGGGATACTGGAGGGAAAGGTTCAACCTCTACTGCCTTACCACCAACATTCATCTCTGGAGTTGTGGGCCAATATAATAAAATGGGGAATATTATTTCTGGAGTAGCCCCCATGACAGAAACCCCTTGTGTTCCCCTTTCTCTTAAACAGTTAATTGGCAGCAAAGCTTTTCCTATGCGCACCTTGCAACCCTGATTCAATTTAGTTTTATTTTAGCTGTTGTCAAAATAAGTTAAAATGAGAATAGGGTGTTAGAAATGTTGATATCTTTGTATTGTAAGTGGTATTTCAAGTTTGGGCGTCTGTACTGTAAATATAGATTTGATCAGGAGAATGTATTTGGTCAGGTGAATGTCCCCTTGGAGTGTGCATTTGGGGTGAAAGATAAGTCTGTGTAGGAAAGTAGGTATTATAGAAATAGAAAGTAGGTATTCTTAAAAGTCTTCAGGTATAGTAAAGGCAATGCTACTGTGAAATGATATGAATAAAGGATCAATGTGAACTTTGTACATATACATAAGGAAAAATGAGCAAGAATAGGGAAGAAATATTCTCAGTAACAAATGTGAATAATACAAGAAACAAACCTTCACTTTTGGCATCAAATAAAATGAGGAACTGGAAAAGGATAAGGAAAAACTTATTCACTTTTTTTTTTTTAAGCAAAGATCTGTTAGGGTGAGATTTAAAAAAAAAAGTGTATCTTAAAATGAGTTATGAAAAAAACTTTGTCATAAAGAAAATCAAGAGGTGACTTAATTGCAACATTTAAGAAACCCTTGGGAAGAAAAATGCTAGTTATGAAATGATTCTTTACTCTAATAGATAAGTGTTGCAAGTACTATTATCTAACTTTCAAACTAGCAGACCAAGCCATTTATTTTTGGTATAAATTATTTAGTTAAATGCAGACTATTTTCATTATTTGGAAAATGGGTTGATAAAATGGCCTTCTCTCTAAGAAAACAGCAAGGTTAGTGGCACCTGAAATTTCTGAAGTTCCCTAAAGAACTTACACAGACAAATTTTATGAACTTACAAACTGTTTCCAGCTTCTTTTGGGAAGCATGAGGGGACAAAAAAAAAAAAAAAAGGAAGAAGTTCTGCAAGTAGAAACACATTATTTGCACAGTAAAGATTACAGCAGTTCGCCTACATATCTATAAGAGAAAAAGAAGTAGAGAAATCATGCATATGCAATCTGCAGATCATGACATTCACCAGGAAAATGGTTCACAGCTAAAAAATTTACTCTTCAATTTCAATTTTGATGGTGTATCATAGGAGGGAATATTAAGAAGACAGTGATTATTTAGAAAGATTAAAATATTCATGGTAATGACTATACAAGCTATAATTTAAAGAAAAAAAAACAAAAATGCTTCAGGTTTTCTGTGTTGCATATTAAATTGTAAAATAAAGGAGCCCTCATTTTCCCAAGTGTTCTACTCTTCAATATAGAATTATCATTCCTTTTCTGGGGAATAAGAACTCTTTTTGGCTGTCAGCCTGTTTTCGTGGGTGTCATTCAGAACTTGCCACTGGAATAATATTTGTGTTTGTTAAATGCCTCATCTTGTTATATGTAAGCCTTTCTTTGGTAGGTCCATTTGCCACTTTGAAGATTATTTGGAAGTTTAAGATCTGGAGAGAGACGCCTGAAGCTGAAAATTTTATCTTGGGAAAAACGTTTACACATATGGAAAGTAAAAAGTGAGTGTACAGAGAGAAAAAAAAAAAAAAAAAGCGAAGTGGAATAAGTGCTAGAGGCACAGGAAGGATTAAAAAAATTTCTGATTGCAAACTACTTTGTTCATGAAAGAACCCTAATTGTCAACAAACAAGAACAAGCACAAAAAGTCAGGGAAATGAGTTATTGGGACTGTAACTTAACATCTGCTAGTTCTGCTCAACTTCCAGGTACTGGAATTTATCTTCAGTATTGTTGTCAGAGAAAGGGCATGCTCCAGCCCTTTTTTCACAGCACCAAGCCTTGGTGGTCTCCTGGTCCAATACTCCACTCAAAGCAGGTTCAGTTATACCATGTTACTCAGAACAGTGCTGACTCTTGATGGACACAATTATTAGCTAGCAGTCGGTTGGATTTTGTTCTGCCAATTGCAATCCTTTGAAGTCAGTGGTCCAGTATTCCACATATCTCATAGACCACAGGACCCAAGCCATGTAACACCAATTTGGCTACAAAAATACTGGGGGAGTTCACATCAAAGACCTCACCATGGAGAACATAAATTATATCTACTGCTTTCCTGGTGCGCATGTCTCAAAGTTCAACCAGGTTGGTCAAGCATGTTATACCCTGGCTCTTCTTGTGACCTTCTCACCTTCCAAGGACTTCCAAGGACAGATGAATTTTTCCAGTCATCAGGAATCACCACATTGGTTTCCAGTTTAATTTAGTTTAAGAAAAGAGGCCATGAACGTCTTGGCTCATTTTTATTGCTACTTGTTTGTTTTCAAATATCTGCTCTTCTTTATTACACTTTGGTTTTCACAATTCACTGAAATTATTTCTTGATAAGCCAGCTTCCAAAACATTGGGAAAAGGAAAAATTGACTAGGGCTGCTCATTCCATGTTAAAGAAAGCTATGGTCTTAAGGAGACATTCACAAAAATATTCTGAAATTTCATACTTGAAAGCACTGAGCAAGACATTTAAAACATGAAGTACCATTTAAGAATCAAAGAAAACTTCTGAAGTCTGGAGATTTTTTTTCATCCTATGAAATACCAGTTAAAAAAAAATGCTGGTAGTCACAGAACAAGAAGAAAAAGCTTCTTTTTTTTGTTACTTAAAAGTCATCCTATTTCTTCAGTTTCTCTTAGCATATAGAGCATGTAAACTTTCTGATGCTTAACATCAAGGGAGAAAGGTAAATACCTTTCTGAATGAAATCTTTTCATTGTTTTTCTTTGCACAAATGATTCACATTCCCTTATAAACTATGACTATAGAACTTCAGGACTTTTGAAATATTTTAATAGACTTAACTCCAAGGTACAAAGACCACATCAGTGAGTCTCATAACTAGCACTAATGTGTTTGCCATGATGATTTGTTAATGCATCAAGTGAAAACTTTGAAATTAATTGGTTCATGTTTAAATCATGCTTTGAAAATTCAAAGTTCAATGCTGTGGGGTTTTTTGTTGTTGTTGTTATTGTTTTTCCATAATGAAGTCTATTTCTTACACTGACTGATCAACAGTCAGTATAAAATGATGGGATCTTAAATCTATGGAAATCGTACTTAATGAGAATGACTCTGATTCTCATTATATTGATTTCAGTTGGAAAACTTTCACTCATTTTAATGGGAATGAGACCAACCCTTGCTGAGGATTTGGAGCCAGTCCAGGAAAGATCATAAGTACATGAAAGGGAGGTGAACTGCACATTAGCTCAGGCTCCAACTGTCAGACTGTTCTGCACGCTAACATTCCCACCTGAGAGCATGGGATGAACTGAGTGCCCGAGGCTGGCATACTCGGGGAAAGCCTTCATGCACATATATGTACTAAACAACTCTATCTCACAGTTTGGATCCTTGAAAAGGATTATTAAACACTGTGTAGAATACAGAGCCTCAGTTGCATCCTAAAAGCAGACTGCTACCAGTAGTTTTCTGAAGACCTGAGCAAATTGTGCTGCTTTCAATTGCAGGGGCTACAGATTCCCATCCTTCCCATAGGCAAGTCATTAGAGCAATTAATTATGAAGTGGACAAACCAAGAGCAGTGCTTCACTCAAGCTTGTCCCGTCCACTGGGCAATAGACCAAAATATACTATGAGATTTCTCATATCTTCCACTGATTATTTGTAACTATGAAGGGAATAGTACAAGATTAATGAGAAAGGAGTGGCAAAAGAAAACACAAATCATAGTTAGCCTGAATTTATGAATGCTGTTTTTCTGTTCCTCAATATTTTAAAATAAAACCTGTCTTATAGCTAGGGAAAGTTTATAAGGACAAAACAACATGTTCTTAAAAATTGTCATTTCCCAGAATTTACGATAATGGCAGAAATACAAAATTGCAATATAAAAAGTGCACCTTAATAGTCCTTATATTTCTCTCCTTCTCCCACTAGTTCTTAGACAAATTTCAAAGCAAGTCACTACTCTGGAGCATTCTGAACTTTGGGAAAGATTCCAGGACCCAAACATAGGTCTTCAATGTGGCTTAGATGCTATGGGATAACACTTTGGCCTCCAACTACCACTCTAAAAGCTGTGCATCACCTGTATTAGATTTGCGGGTCAGTCACAGATGTCACAATTACATCAGGGTGCCTGAAACAGCCTACTGGAGACCAAGCATGATGAGGCAGGTAGGATGAAAACCTAGGCAACTTAATCCCACCTTCTAATTGTTCCCAGTGCATTTCAGCACATTCGAAACTTGATCAGGAATTATAGCTATGCAGCATAGAAGTAATACTGGTGCTGCACCTCCTCCCTGAGTTGTTCCAAGAAAAAGAATATGCACAGTGCAGTGTCGTACAGAAAGGTCAGCTCTGGTCCCCACATCAATATGTTTGCAGTAGCACGCCACTATGACTCAAAGCCATTTAGTGGGAATTCTTCAAGCCAAATGTATCCACATAGATTTCCTGGTGTTTCCCTCAAATCTTCCTTTGCACATCCTGTGATTTAGCCTTAAGTGTGACTACATAAAATGCTTTTAAGATATTATAAATCATTGAATTCATATGTTTACAAATGCATTTTCCCTTTATCTCACCAAGATAACAAGTATTTTTCCAAAGAGCATTCCAATGCATTTTTTCCATCAAAGCCATTTGATGCTAGTATTACCACTTCCTTTCTGACATGAGAAAATGTATGAGATTTAAAGAGAATATGCAAATTGTACACGATGCAATTAAGCTTCTCCTATAACTGAAGTATCCAGAGAAGACTGGTAAATCTTGGTTGGATACAACTCTGAATTATCTTTCTCCCACTCTGCTTCTATTCTGCACATATCTAAAAATCAGGCTTCTTTTCATGGGTTTCATCCTTGTATTTGTATTACTGCACTAACGTAGAACATCTGAAGTTTAAAATAAAGAACTCAATTAAATGACCAAAGAATTTCAACAGCAGCTACTTCAGATTGGACATAATCTATTTGCAAGATTTCACTTCTTTTCCATGCTAAATTTAACTAGTCAATGTATCTGTGCTAGCATTTGTTTACATACCAACTCACATTCGTTAACACATTTATATCCATATCGAGTTTTCTTTGTACTTGTAGACTGGACAGGGCACTAAGCATGTCAGTCTGGCTGTAGATATCACTGTTTATTGCAGGGAGGTTGGACCAGACAGTCTTTCATGGTCACCTCCAGTTCAAACAATTCTATGATTCCATGCTAGGTCTCAAGACTTGTGTGTTCATACACACAATGTATGCATGAAGACGTATTTGCTGTCTTACTGTAATCATTCCTAATAAGTGGACCGAAAGGAGCCTAAACACTTGCCTATCTTATGATTAGACGACCTTCAGAGAAAGAAGTGGCCTACACTCTTTTCTTATCATCCTGAGGCTCTCATCTTCGCTGGAGCCTATAGAAACAAATTTAACAGTGCAGCCCCCTAACCTCAGCCTTTATGACTAACTCAGTAACTTCTTGCACACTAGTGCATCTTCTGAATTCTACTTTTTGAGACTGGTAATCTATTGTAAAGATTATTTACATGGTGTCATTTGGATTATTTTTCTTCAGAATAAAAAGCAAACAAAAGCTATTTCTCAAACATGTTAATCATTTTCAAATATGGAATCTCAGAGTAAAAGCACTGAAGAAGTGAGGCTAAATCAGGCTGCAAAAATTCTTTAAAAAGCCTTGTCTAAGGAGATAGAAGGAATTATATGTGTTTTTGTTCTTTCTTTTTTTTTTTTATAATTAAGTCCCATTCTTGAAAAATATTTTTTGCATGTTTTGCATTTATTTCCTACAGGTTATGTGCTATGAAGGTGTGGTACTTGGATTGGTCACATCTAGTTGTAACTCATGGTACTCATTCCTCATCCAAATGTCAGTCTGATGATCTGTTCAAGATGATGATGCTTGATTTTTTCATTAATACTGTAGTCATACTGACTCAGACTGAAAAAGCTGTAAGTCAAGCAGTAGGAAATTTGGCAAAGATGAAGTAGATGACTTATCATTGACAGATATTCTTTTCTTAATCATCTGCAGTTAAAAATGAACACACAAAGGTACACCTGTGGTGCCTGTAAATGTGAGCAGTTTCAGTACAAATTATGAAGAATAGAGTGTTGCCAAAAATTCATGCAGAGAAATGAATCTCTTCCTGATGGGCATCATTTTCCAAATGGGCTCTTGCATGCTGTTGTGGTTTGAATTATGAGTTTCATGCAGATATAATCTGCAGTTCAAGTGCATGGGCTGGTGAACTGTAGCTGCTTGTCTAGGAAAATGAAAACAAGTGATAGCCTAGCAAATGAGTATTGTAAAATTAAATTAACAGAGAGGTTATCTGCTTTAGTCTCTGGGTAAAGGGCACTTTGCTTTAAAAATATCTTAGCAATAGAAAATGCTGCAGCTGAATTAGTTTTTTTTACATATAAGATCTGTGAATATAACTTTGATAATTCAGAGGGTTAAATCTTGCTTGTTGATGTATTATCAGCTCTCAGATTAGAACTCTCATAGGCATTTCATTATTCACAGAACCTGTGAAGTAATTCCTGAGTCTTGGTCACTAGCTCCCACGTAGAATGATGAAACAATTTGTAATGATTAGCTAAGGCCTTTGGTTCTGATAGATTAAACAGTCGTTTGGGAAAAGGTGAATTTGAAAATTTCTTTGCTCTGATTAGATCTTGCCAAAATTTTTGTTGTTCCAGAAGACAATCCACTTCTTGCACTGTCCAAGTAAACAGTAATCTATAGTCATACCATGATACCCAGTTTGATATAAACACAAAATACAGTCTGACAGTAATGTTGGTGGTGCAAATATGAAATACAGCGCTATAAAACCAGTTTCAAAAAAAAAAAAAAAAATAGCATGGTATTTTATACAACATTGAGCCTATCAGCAAGACTTGGTAAATGGTGTGCATGGGTCTTGCACTCTGTCAGTCACACAAATTTTCTTATTTCCCAGGCAAAACGCCCCTGATTTTTATTGCCGACAGAGCTGGTGGGCAGTAGTTGTAGTAGTTTCCAGACTTGCTGTAAAAAATGCTCTACTATTTACAGGACTATATTTGTGCATTTGATTGTGGCTGTGACAAGCTAATTTCTAAGAATTCATTCAGGAGTTAGGCTTGTCTTTTTCATATTTTTGATCTCAGTGAAAAAACATGAAGATACTTTGGTTGTCTAGTGCTGGAGAGTTTCTCTCAGCAGTCATCACCATCTCCCCATTGAACTATTCTTGCTTTTTAGTAATGCCACTTCTTAAATCCTTGCATCATATAGATACAGCTTGAATTGGACAGTGGAGGAATACTCCTCACCTAGTTTCACCTAATTTTTGTAAATAAACTCGGTGCTTCTGGGTACCTTCTAGTATAACAGTGAGGCTTATTTCAGCCTCCAACATAGTCAATTCTTGGGAAACCCCAGTCACCCCAGAAACGTAAATTAATTTTGCCCCTTGGTGACTCAGGATGTTAGAGTGCACTGTGCACCAGTGTCCACCAGTGCCTTCCACAAATGGATTTATCATACAATTTTTCTCAGATCATACAATCTTTCTCAGATTGCTGCTTTTATCTTCCCTGTGTTGTTCTACAACACTGCACTGAACATTTAGTCTTTCTTCTCTGAAATCCTCCAAGTTTGACACCAATTTTCTAGCAGTTTGATATTTGGTTGGAAAGTAGTCAAGGTGCAGTAGATGAAAAGACTGCTTCTTTCCTGCTTCATCAGTCCTCTGAATGCTCATCTCCAAACACTGGATATTTATCTCACCATATTGCATTAGAAACGTGGATGTAAATCTCTTCCCACTACCAGTTTCCATCTTTCAGCATTAGAACACTGATATAGAGAATATTTATGACAAAGCTTACAGTTATACTGCTCACTCTATTTCAGAATTATATATTAAATTGTGGGTAAATAAGAAGATATGAAGTGAAGGAGGAGAGTAAAAGAAGATATGAAGTGAATGAGGAGAGTAATGTTATGGCATTATGCTTATGACCATGTAGGTATCTGCAATAAGTAACAATCACTTTATATTTGGTACCTCTTACACATTGGTGAGCAAGTGTAAAACTGCTTATTAGAACTTGCACTTTTTATAGAATATAATATTCTATATAGAATATAATATTCTATATAGAATATAGAATCATTAAGGTTGGAAAGACTGATGAGGTCACCCAGTCCAACCATCAACCCCTGCCCATGACCACTCTAAGGTCACATCATTTGGTGCAACAGCTAATCCTTCCTTGAACACCTTCAAAGATTCCACCACCTCCCTGGACAGCCTATTCCAATGCCTCACGACTCTTCATAAGAAGAATCCTTCCTAACATCCAACCTTAACATCTCCTGGTGATATTTAAAGCCATTACCTCTCATCCTAACACTCCTTGGGAGAAGAGGCCAAACTGCACCTCGCCACAATCTCCCCTCAACTTGCTGTAGAAAGCAGTAAGTTCTCCCCTAAGCCCCCTCCAGACTGAACAATACCAGTTCCCTCAGCCTCTCACCATTGGATTTGTGCTCCAGACCTTTCACAGCTTCATTGCCCTTCTCTGGACAAACTCCAGGGCATTGATATCTTTTTTGCAGTGAGGAGCCCAAAACTGAAAACAGCATTTAAGTTATGGCAGCAATCCTGAGAACCACACACACACAAAAATCTTAGATTTTCAATATAGAAGTCTCATAGGGAGCTGAGAATGACTCTTACTTCCTTAGGATTCATGTCACCTAATTTTAGCTATCCAAAATTTATATATATCTTCTAAAGCAGTTTCGGGTCCTTATTTTTATCTTCAGAAGAGAGAAACACTCTTCTAAGATGTGGGGTGAACTATCTTCTGGAGGTGTCTAGTTTTTCCTTGTTAAACATAGAAAGAACCAGTTGTGATGAATCATCTGTCCTAATTCAAGCATATGAATGTTGATCTATGACTGAACTTCTTTTCTTATGACTCTTACATGGTTGTTGTAGAGAAGGAAGCCTCTTTCTCATCTTTACTGTCTGAAATCTTCTTTACTGTTACAAGGAAAAGTTACCCTGAAATAGATGTCTAGTGTTTAGATATCTGAAGTCTGGCCAGATGTTTGGGTTAGGTGCTCCAAGACTCTTCCCTAACACAATCTGAAGTAAAGATATTAAAGTTCAGAGGAGTAGGAGACCTCTGCTTGCTCATATGCATAGGCACAGTACCTTGCAGCCCCCCAAGTTTGCTTCAGAATCCAAACCCACAGCTCTGCTGGGAAGCAGGATTAGTACTTGTCACACTCCAATATAGAGGAGGGAGACGAGGTTCTTTAAGATTATGTGTATACCCAGCGTGAGATTAAGAAGCAACGGTTCAAATGTTGGTCCGACCAGTTTATTACCAATATTGACTAGGGACATGGGGAAGGGGGAGGCGGACACTGTTAAGGGTGATGGGGAAGGGAAGGCGAGCGATAGGAAAGATAGGAAAGAAGCAAGGATTTGTACAACGCAGGGAAAGTCACCAGCCAGGATCCTAGGGGCGGTCCGGTTGCAAACGGCTCCGACGGTCCGAGGCCGAAGAGCAGGGAATGGCAGAAGCGGGGAGAGCAGCAGCAGTGGGCAGCCTTGAGCAGCAAGCAGCTGTCCTGGAGAAGCGGCACCGGGTCAGCACAGGAGAAGCGGCGCGGGGTCAGCCCAGGAACAGCAGCGGGCAGCACCGGAGAAGCAGCGAGGGATCAACCCCGAGAGGGGCAGCAGCGAGCAGTGATCAGCTCGGGAGGTCTCTCCAAAGAGAGGGCCTCTCCAGGCAGCAGCAGTGATCAGCTCGGGTAATTCCTCCGAAGAGAAACTCCAGCTTCGAGAAAATCCCTCGCAGAGAAAATCGCTCACATTCGTGGCTGCAGGACCCCTATTTTATCTTCCAGATTCCTCCAGTCTACGTGACGAATCCCGTGCTGCAAGCGTCTCCTGAGATGGCTATCTCCCCACGGAGATGAGCACCAAACAAAAGAGTGTTCAGCGACCATCGCTGTCAGTGTCTCCTGAGATGGCTATCTCCCTACGGAGATGAGTACCAAACAAAAGAGTGTTCAGCGGCCATTGAGCTGCCGCTTATCTCTCTTTCGTTGCCCCAGGACATGTTCATCAGCAAACTTTGAGTCAATGGCATTCAAATAGTCTCTTACAGTACTGCTGACAAGATGGATTAATTAATCGAGAAAGATAGTGTCGCTATCTGTAAGCACAAGTACACTGCTTTCCAGCATGTACCCTAATATGTCTACCTGGCACTGTGGCATGTGGCTGATGTGGGCACACCAGCACTGAAGTAATATAAATGCTTCTGTCCTGGTGTAACATTAGGGACAGAGACTTCTGTTACTGGAAGCAAGTGCATCTATTCAGACAGTGACACTGTACTTGTTATTATATTGTTTTCATACCCCATCAGGTAGACAGTAATCTATGAGATGAACTCTGTGAGAATACTTCACATTAAACTGTACACTATGTAAGCAAGACTCAAATTCTAAGATAAGGCACATCAAAGAGATCTAAAGTATTTTTCAAAGTTTTCCCTGCAGAAAAATTTTTCTATCCTCTCTGTGGTCACCCCCCTTAGAAAGATCAGTTAAGAAACCTTTTTTTAAGAAGCTCTTTTCATTTTCTGTCTTTTGTGATGCAGTTCTATTATAATTCTGCCCCACCGCATATTTTTCCTAGTGTCCTTTTTTTAATAAATCTTTTTAATTTTTCTTTTATTTGACAGCATGACATCCTTTCCTTTCCCATCTTTCCCCATCTGATTAAAATCACACAGCTTGCTTCAGAGACTGGATACCAGTAATTGGCTTTCTAATGTCATCTGAATCCTTTTCTGCTTCACCATACGGTTCGACTCTCCTGCAGAATGGACATCTTTGTTTCATCACTTCTCTTTCATGGTCTCTTACGTGTAATGGTTTGTACTGACTTTCACCTTTCAGCATGCTCAGAAGCTATAAGATCACTGGTGGTTTAAGTCTCACTTTCTTTTTTGTAACTTCATAAGCTGAGCTTTTCAGTAAGAACAGATTTTGAGTTGTTATCCTGCAGGTTTTGGTAAAGGTGGATGATGGGATAAGTTGACGTCCCTCCACCAAATCTAACTCTAGGCCTCAAATGTGTAAGAAAAGTAGAGCACTGCTGCCCCAGAGATGAGAAGCTATGCCACCTGCAACCGCAGATGGATACAAACCCAAGAAGTGAAAGTGAGAATCAGAAGCCTTGTTGCCCTAAGGAGACAAGAGCTGCCAGGAGTGATATCCCTCACTTCCCGGATCCACAACCCAGCCCTCTGTATCTGCCTCAGAAGCCAGAAGGCAAAGTTATTGTTTATGGAATGGAGGGGTTTCTCTTCCCACTGCTTCTAACCAAAAGTTAATCCAATAGTAAAGTCCAATACATTTGGACTGTGAAATAGAACTAGGGTTGAGTTTTTTTCATCCCCTCTTCAGACTTTTATTCAAATCTGGATGAACAGTTTTTTTAAAAAAGGTTTTTTTTATTATTCTGGGCAGACCAAAGAAACAGCATAAATAAAATAGCAATATCAATTCAAATACACTTTTAAAACACTCTGGAGAGGGAAAAAAAAGAAAAAGAAAATCTCATCATTTTTACAAACCAAAGGCAAAATGATAAGCTTTGCAATAGACTTTAAAGTTCAGGCATTCCAAGGAAAAACAACACAACAAAACAAAACAAGGAACACTAAATTGACAATGATACCTCACCTTACATGTTTTGGAGCATGCTAGAACATCACTCTACATAGTGAAAAATATTAGACCCTATATATACAGTCTAATTATTATAAAATCTATTCAGGCACTGATTTCCCACAGTGAAAACAAAAACACATAACTAACATTGCCTCAGTACCAACTGTGAATGTTTTTTGTGCATTTGTTACTCCAGATATTACTGAACTCACACAGCTTTTAAAGCTGTGATTTTTGGGCCTTCTCATTTGCCTGGTAAATTCATTATAGAATTATTCACTAGCAACCACAAATACTGTAGTATGCCTATTGTAGGTTTTTATAGCTTCAATTGCTCTTCTACAATACTTAAAAAAAATGATTTTAAAAATAACTGTACTTCCTTACAATTAAAAGCTACACTGGATGCATGTTTTTCCTTTACAGTGCTACTGATAGCAGTGTGTCAGTAGTAGTTTTGCCTACTACCTATGCTTCAGTTTGTCTTTATTCTGTCCTCAGGCTTTACTACATCTATCTGATGCTGTCTGTTGCAGTGCAATACCCTGGAAGTGATTGGATCTGCCAACAGCACTGACAAGGTTCATGAGTGCAGTAGGCTCTGACTTGAGAAATAACTTGCATTTCAAGCATCTTTTTTGGGTGACAGCAAAATCTTAGTCCCCTTGGAAATGTCTGTGTGGATTTACTCATTCAGTAGTTGTATGGTTTTGGAAAATTAATTCTCAAGGAACATTTCATACACTGTATATCATGAATGCAGACAATTATCCAGCTACTTATGAGAGAAAATAAAGCCTTTCATTTCTCTAAATCAACTCTTTCATCATTCTCATGGACAAAGTCTCTTCCTGCTGTTCTCCAGAGGATGCTGTACCCCTATATCAATGCTTAACCCTATGACCTCATCTCTGCCCTTGCCTGAGTTACCTGTTTCTGCAAGGCTGCATCAGTTAGGACCTTCTAAAGGACAATTCTGTGCGATGATCTGATGTCTCCTTGTGCACCTCCCCAAGACCTGCAGATAAAAAGTGAATTTGATTTTAATTTTATTATGAAATTCTTGCTAAGAGATCAACCCATTTTACTTAGATATTTGGGTACTGCCACCAAATAATGCTTGTGCCCTTGCTTGTATCCACTTTGATTCCTCATCTGAGATAAAAGAGAGGAGATTTAGATTGAATATAAGGAAAAAGTTTTTTACAGTAAGGATGGTGAGAGAGCTGGTGGAGCCCCATCCCTGAAGGCACTCATGATCATGCTGGACAGAGCTCTGAGCAACCTGTTTGACTGTGGGTGCCCCTGCTCATTACAGGCAATTTTGATTAGATGGCCTTTAAGTGTCCCTTTCAACTCAAATGATTCTACAATTCTATAATAAAAATTAACAGTTGAATTTATGAAATATTTACCTAGAAATAAATCTTATCTTGAAATAAAAACTATTGTCAGATCTCCACAGCACTTGTGAAGGACAGTCTAGATGAGTAAACTCTAAAAGTTCAAGCCCTAGAAATGCAAAGTACACTCTTTGATGAAAACGTATTTTTTATCTTTTTACACTTCAAGAGTCAGTTTCAACAGTAATTTATTTCCAGACTTCCCTTTGCTTAGCAACATTGTGGCAAACTTAATATATCTCTCATAAACCTTACAGTTGCTGTTCATTTGTACTCTTTTTAGAAGATGAAAGAGTTTGGAAGGAATATTACAAAGGCATAACTCTGCCAGAGACTCAAGAATTAGTTACAAATATTTCCTTCTTTTCCAGTTGTCATCTGTTCCATTTCTGAGTTCCTCAGTGACAGTCATCACAGCGTTCACAAGGGAACCATATGGCAACAGAAAAAAAAGGGAGCTAAATATGCATCATCTGTGTACAGATCAGGTGAACTTCTTTCTAAATATGTAGCTTAATAATCTGAAAAATCCTCTAAATCTTAAAACCAAAATGGCACTGTGCCATTATCCTTTTTTTTTTTTCTTATCCTAAAGAGGAATTATTATTCCTTGTTTCAAGAGAAGAGAATATTTCTTGCCAGCAAAGTTAGAAATTTATATTTAAATTTTAATTTTAAAAATAAATCATTTTTATACTGGAAATTAACATTTCTCTAGGTGTAGAGAGTAATGTAAGTGTCTATAAAGCCTTTTACATACACCACATGTATTAGGCCGCTGTCTTATTGTATGTGAGTATTCATCTCTGTCACTTTTGAAAGAAAATAATAGAATATACTGCGTAACATCATGATCAGTGAGGGAGGAAAGTGATTCCATTCAGCCAAGTGTGGTTCTTTCTTTATATATATATACCCCTAAATTCATGCATATACAATATATTGCCCATCGTCTTGATCTCTTACAACCAAACTCTGCAAAAGAAAACTGATCCAGCTGATGGAATTTTGACTGTAGCTTTTATTTTGAATGGAGGTGAGGAAGTCTTCAGGCACTGATTACATCTCAGTGCTGCTGGTTGTGCCTTTGTTCAGGGGAATGGAAAGAACATCAAGCATGCTTGGTTTCTGGCTGATCCAGACACTTAAATGAGGTTCTGCTGCAGTTCCCTTGGTTGAACAAAATGAAGCAGAGATTCTTTTTCAGCCAACTACTATGCTGTTCTGCCAAGAGGCCTGTATCATAATAAGAGAACATTTCTGGTGCATCTCTGGGACACTATTTATGGATGAATTATTAGTTTGGAACTCAGCTTGCTTTAACAATTATGTATAAAGTGACTTTCTAGTTACCTGATTTGTAACTTCCAAGAGCATTTTCCAATTAAAAAAAAAAGAAGTGGCAAAGCAGTATAATATACAGTAGTGTGTAGTAGTAAATCATGAGCCAACCATGTGCAACATATTCTATAATTTTCAGGTGTTTCTTATGAAATATGGGAAAGATTTTTGATGATAAACACACCAGAGAGATTTGATGTAAATTATCATTCCATACAGGAAGGAAAAACATTAAGGTTCAAGAAACACTTGGAAATTGCTGCTCACTTCATCTGTCAGTGCTCTTATTTATAGTGACGTAACTACTGAAGGAAAAGACAGATTTTCAAAGATGAGAGTTTAATCTACAGTAGAATATAGCAGACATTTTGTACTGTAGGTACTGTCTTGCTTCTTCAGGATGCTGAAAAGAAGAGAGCATATGTTGATGCCAAAACCAGGACTAATCCAGTCATTCATTCAGGGCTGTGACACTAGCTAGATGCAATTAGTTTTTATACTACATGCAGTTATTTTTGAGCATGTGTCTTTTTTTAGAAAAGTAATGTTACAATATGGATGAAAAACTTGCACATTTCCTGAAATTACTTAATTCTTTGTTACCATCAATCCCAAATACACTAAGAAGCAGAAGGAAAGCAGTAAGGGAGGAGAGTGGTAGTTAGAGCAATGGCAAGAAAGGGAAAAGAAGGTCAAATGGACTGAAGAGACTGTTCCATAGATTTTCCTTCACTGGAGGTAAGCATTCACAGGAGCCATTGCTAGATATACTGTAGGTTTAAAACTGAAAATTTCAACACACACATTTTGTTTATGTAACAGAATGTTTTCAAAGAAACCTCAACCCAGACAAATCCAGAATAAAGGCCGTGGTGAAAGGGGGTGTTGAAGTACTGGAGCAGGCAAGGCACTTCTGCAAAGAAATCAGATTTTTTAAGCAGTCACAAAGCTCAACTTTTTGGTCATCAAGCTGGGATGCAAAACATTAGTTAATGGTTTTTTGCAAAATTAATCTGCAGCAGTTGAAGATGCAGCACAGACCAGAACTTTCTGAAGACAATGGTATAAATTTATACCACCCAGGTATTTAGGGCATTTTAAGGACTGAAGTACCTATCTGGTAATAACTACCCAAAGAAAGCCTGGACGATTTTTTTTTCCATGTTCTCTTCTAGGACAAAATGGGCACATAATATTATATGAAGAATCTTTGCATTGCCTTTAATTTTTCTTCAGGCTTTCCTGTTGGATCAGATTGATTGTGTGGTTACAAGTGAGTTATATGACAAGTAAATATACTGCAGATCACATCTGGGCTGAGATTTTGGAGGTAGCTATTGAAGCTGATAAATTATTTTCTGTACTGGAGAGCACTACACCATGCAATCCAAAAGCATAAATAGCTATATATTAATATGTACGTCTTAAAAGTGAACTAGTAAGAGATTTATGGGCAGAGCTGCTCCTCCTGCTACCACAAGAGACAGCTCTGGAAGAGCAGCTTTTGTAAACACAATAAATGGTAGAACAGTCAGTGCTGACTGATGGAGCTCACAAAAATCCAGTTTCAAATGGATATGGAATATTGAAAAATCATTTGTCTTAGCGAATAAGTGGTGGAAGCTTTTCTAGACACACAGCAAACAAAATAATTGCAAACTTGGTGGTATGTAGAGGTTGCTGGGCTTTTAATTTCACACAGTGGACTCTAGTATCTGTAGCATCATGTCTATGTTTTGAAAGATATAGCATTCTTTCATTTACTGACAGATCTGACTTTTCTGGCTTTAATTTTTAATTTTTTGAACAGAGCGTTTGTATCTAGAGGTCACATACAATGCTACACATACACATTTCAACGCAAATGTTATTAATTAAAATGCCAATTTCATCTTTAGTTTAGAACTGGGTCTAATTAACATGGAGGAGCTGTAGAAATATTTGATAAGAATAATGAGTAAAAAATTCTTAATTTAATACGTCACCGTTCCATCACTTGCTTCACTGAAATCAAAGAGGCCCTTTCAGTGAGTAATTTCTCAGTGCTGTGAGAGATGAGTTCACAGTCTAGCTTTGGTCATTTTTCATTTTTAAACAATAGGGTATTAGGATGCTCTGGATTGGTTTATGGTCTAAGCACTGATCCTTCTTATATTATGCCATGCAAAATGTAAAGAAAATATTTAGGTAGGCAGTTAAGAAACTGGTGGTGTAAAGGCAAGCTGAAAGCTCTTACTCAGTTTTGATTAATCCATCAAGGAGCTAGGCTAGAGAGAAGGAAATTATGCCAAAATGACTTGATCACATTTCTGTTGGGCTGCGTCTATGCTAGTAATTTAAAGGACTGATATGTAGCACTGAGTACAAATGGCACGGAAGAGCCCAAGTATACACTGGCAACTCTCTTAGTGCCCCAAATGTGGTGGTTGCATGCCTACCTTCCTCCAAGAATGATTGCTTGGCATGCTGTGATTTGTGCCCAGGACTCCGGGCACTGCAGCATGGTGATTCTTGTTTCAGGGCCAGTCAATGCTCTCTAGAACTGGTTAACTGCTGATATTAGATGTATCTTTGTTGCCCAGTGACAGTAAAGGCATATGTAAGGTGTTTGGGTGCTCTTCTTTCCATTCCAACAGTAATAGTCATGACTTCAGACCCTCACCAAATTAGGCACTAGAGCACCCACCCCCAGCCTTATCTAGAAGCCTCACTCTTCTAAAGTCAGGGAGGTTTGGAGCCTGACTAGAAACCAATAACTAAATGTCATGGGAGGACTGAGCCAAGCTCACTAATGAATGTGTCTAATTACAAAACAAAATTAATGAAGCAAAAGAACTGTGATAAGCACAATTCCCAAGCAATGCAGAAAACAAAATCCACACTTTAAAGCCAGACAAGACCATAAGAACATTAAGTTTATCTTACCAAAAGAGATTTGTCTGCAACATTTTTTGCTGAAGGACTTCAAATTGATTGTGTAACTGTAACACTGCTCATGAGCAAATACTGTCAAATTCACCAAACTCACCAAACGTTCAGATGATTCTGATGCAAGTTGAGTACTGTTCTCAGTTTTGGGCCCCTCACTACAAGACACTGAGGCCCTAGAGCATGTTCAGAGAATGGTAACTAATCTGGCGAGAAGTCTGGAGCACAAGTCTTATGGGGAGTGTCTTTGGGAACTGGGATTTTTCAGTCTGGCGAAGGCTCAGAGGGCACCTTATTGCTCTCTACAATGACCTGAAGTGAGATTGTGCTGAGGTGGGGGTCAGCCTCTTCTCCCTTGTAACTACCGATTGATAGGACAACAGGGAATGGCCTCAAGTTGTGCAAAGAGAGATTTAAGTTGAAAATTATGAAATACTTCTCCGAAAGAGTGATCATGCTCTGGAATGGGCTGCCCAGGGAGGGGGTAGAGTCATCATCCCTGGAGGTGTTTCAGAGAAGTTTAGATGTTGTACTAAAGAACATAGTTTAGTGGGAAATACTGTTGACAGCTGGATGGCTGGACTGGATTATCTTGGTGGTCTTCCAACCTCGGTGATTCTATGATTATATGATTCTTTAATTTTTACTGTATGAGGACTGCCGAGAGCTTCTCCAGGTCTCTACAATGAGCTTACACATATTTTTAGAAACAAGAGCAAGAAAAAAAGTCTCCAACTGTGAGTTGTATAACAAAGTGAAGAGGCTCTTCTGGTTTCACTCAGCTGTATAATGAGATGATCCTGTGTCTAATCAGAGAAGAAGAAAGAGTGAAATGTATCTACGTCCTCTTATGTAAGATGCTTTATGGATGATCAGATATGTGAAAACAGCAAAATCCACTTTCATGTACTGGAATAAGCCATTGCTTATGTACTTCTGAAGTTATTCCTCAGTATTTTGTACAGTGATTAATGTTTAATTATCAGACAGATGTTATTGTGTTCTGTTTTTCTGCAAAATAGTCCTTAAATACTATAAAATGTTTGAACTACAGTTGCTGTATTTTTTTCTTCAAGTTTTAAAAACAATGCTATGAAGACTGCCAGCTTATTTGAGTAGTAAACATTTTATCTTACTCATTAATTCAAGCTTCTTGTCTATGTATATATATTACAGATCATATCATTTCTTCTTTACATAGGAAAAAACATATGACATTCAATGAAATTACATCCATGAAGCCATGATCTCTGCAGGCATAACCCTAAAATTAAACACTTCAGAAGACTGCACTGGCTTAGGGACAACACACTATCACTCAATTGATAAGGAAAAAAAAAAAAAACCTTTATTAAGAGCAAAAGAAAGATCACATTTTTTCACATTGCTTTTAAATTGATATGTACAAAACCTTTTATAGAGAAAGTAGGTAAGTCCTGAAACAGCAGGCATTCCTATTAAGCTAATGTGGTTAAGTGCAGGCATTAGCAAGATCCCACAATGTGAGATATAGAGTAGACATGGTAAAAATCACCATTTTAGCAGTACGAAACTGTTTTAAACTGACAATATGTCCCCTAATGTGCTTTTGCATATCTAACATTTTTTGAAGATTGATTACATAAGTGAGTGAAAATAATGATAATAAGTGAAAATCACATTCACTTGAAATTTTCTGTTTTTGACAGAAAGGCAAGACAAACATCTCATTTTCTGTGCCTTTGAAAATGGAGATCTTGACAAAGTAAGTTTGACAGATATGAAAGAAGTCATTATCCTCATTATTACTGGTTTGTTGAATGGCACCATGATATCCTATGACACTCTACAGAGGTTTTAGGATGTGACAGACAATGTCCCAAATTATTCCCTAGAGCCTAGAGGAAAAGCAAAGGAATGGAGTAGAAGAAGTGTTTACAGCAGCTGTGGCCAGCTTACTGAGAAAGTCTAGAAAGAAGGGGGTGGCATCAAGGTGAACTTATATGGGGATACAAGAAAGTATATTTAGAGTAGAAGCTGTGGAGTAGGATAAACAGCATGAGAAAGGAAGGCTGAGAACCAAGGGCACTCCAGAAGAAAAGGAAAACAAGTTCAAGTAAGTTGTGTGATGGCAGACCCCAACTGGAGGAAGAATGCATGGCTTGGAACGACTCATGACCCTGATTGGATAAGCGCCTCTATGCACAGTTAAGGACTGTTTTGGGGAGTATTTTGTTGACATGTAAAGGTGGATGGGAAAGTTACATGAGAAAACTTGTGAATATATATAAGGGATGTTAAAACCTGTAATAAATGATTTGGATCATCCACATCTGAGTCTGTGCTTCGGGCTTAGAGCTACTTAGATGAAAATGATAATTCAGGCCTAATGTACAGTGAAATAAAATCAAGGGAGAAGGAAACAAAGCAGAATGGATTATGTATTCAAGAGTATCTGGACAGGGGAGGAATATTCAGATGCAGATGGCTTGCAGCTAATCTGGAAGGTCCTGTAAAAAACTGTTAGCTGAAATACCTGCACGAATGTGGAAACCACTCCTGCTCTGATTTGTGGCTGGACTAGATCATCTTCAGGGGTCCCTCCCAAACCTAATTATATTGTGATTTTAGTACTTGTCTGGTCAGATCTGCCAGCTTAGTCTCTCAAAAGGCAAAAACTACCCTCTTTCAGCTTAAAGTCATTATAACTTGTCCAATCATCACACTACCCGATAGCCTCCCTCCTCATCTTTTCTACAGGCCACTACATATTCCCAGAGCCTTCTCTTCTTCAGGCTGAACCCCAACTGTATCAGCCTTTGTAGAAGAAAGGTGCTCCAGCCCTCTGATCATCCTCATGGCCTTCCTCTGGACCCACTCCAACAGCTCCCACAGGCTTCTCTCCATCCACTCATCTCCCTTTGTGTATTTGCACTTGGGATTGCCCAATCCAGATGCAAGACCTTGAACTTGGAAGTGTTGTGATCTTGATGTAGTGTGATGTTGAGATATGTTCCTTCTCCACTTGTCTCCTTTATAGACAAATTTCTTGCTACAGTACACACTCAGTGTTTCTGAAAAGCATCTGAACATGTGACAACAACTAAATAGAGTTGTTCTGGTCTGATAATGAGGTTTTCCAAACTCACAAGCTTGGCAGATTGATATGATTTTTAGGCTTCTCTAAAAATGCAATCAGATACTGTCATGAGTGGAATAAACAATATTTATCCATTGACTGGTATGTCTGGAAGGAGACAAAAGGAGAAAAGTGGGATAAAATAAGACCGTAAGCATATCTTAATCAGTTTTGTAGGAGGGTATGTAACTTAGAAAGATATATAAATAACTCTTATTAATATTATCAGCCTCTCAAAAATAATATGCAGAAGTCATGTGCATAATTAGAAGAGTTCACATCTGACACAGAAATTTCTCTCCACAGTCTCTACACTGTACTTGTAGGTCCATGAGGTTTTTAATAGCTTATGCCTTTTAACAAAGCAAACTAATCTCCATTTTGCAGCTAGAGAGAGATGAATTTTAGCAATGGTTTGATCATTAGTTCTGCTCTGTGGCCTGCCTCTGTCTATCACTGCCCTGCCAGTAGATTTTTATTGTTGTGGTATTTATTTGGTCATAATTATCTCATCTGTACGTACACTAGCCTGTCAGAGTAACAGCTAGTTTTCCTGTACTGATTTGTAATTCTATTACACAGCCCATCAGCAGCTTGTTTCCTCTTACTGCAAGCAGTGCCCTTTTCTTGTAGCAGCTGTGAATATTTGCCCCTTCTTTATTAAGCAACAGGTACTTATGGTTTGCCTTTAATAATGTGGAGCTAATAATGTCATCCCAGGCTGCTTCCTGGGAAATTATGTCCCCCCAGTTCTCTTTATTTGTGTAGTATCAGTCAGTTAGTATCATATGTCATCCTGGCAAGTTACAGGAACAGAGAAGTCCCAGAACACATGGCAAGAGGAATGCCAAGAAGCAAAGATCGGGTTAAAATCCCTCTGGTGGCTTTCACAGCTGGTAACCATCAGGGCCACATCAGACAATGCTACCAGCATGGCTGCCAGCCCCAGCTAGATGGAAGAGCCAAATGCCTGGGGAGGATGCTGTCATAATGGTGCAGCCAAGACCATGAGTGTGCAGGGCATCCTTCAAGCTAAGAGGTCTCCTGAGCTATCTGATGGAAAGAGAGGCATTCTGAGGCAAAACAATTTGTTGTTTCATTGTTAAGGCACCTAAAGACTGGGGAGGGAGAAATTTAATAGAGATTGATCAGATATTTGCAATATGCCAATGTCTTTTTATAGACATCTTTTTCCTCTTTTTTGATCAATTTCATTCTAAAGATTCTTAGAGTTATCTCATCCCTAGACACAGAGAAAAACAAACTCTTCTTTGCTGATATACTAATGACAGCTAAAAAGAAGTAAAACAAAAAAGCGCTAGTGGCTGCAGAGAGAATTCCATCATTATATTTCATTCCCAGTTGTGGCTATCACCTTTTAATCTAAAGAGTATTTTCACTAGAAGTTTCAAATTCCTGACTTTTAAAAATATCTGCTCATTCTCCAGTTATCAGCAGATGAGGGATTTTGAGCAAAACTACTGAGATTTCTTCTAAACATCCTTTCCTCCCTTCCTCCCTTTTTTTCCTTTTTCCTTTTCCCTTTCCCTTTCCTTTTCCTTTTTCCTTCCTTTTTCCTTCTTCCTTTTTCCTTCCTTTTTCCATCATTTTTCCTTCCTTTCCTTTTTTTTTTCAGAATGAAGGAAACTTTTCAGTTATATTCTTCAAACTTATTTTTTAATATCATGCTCTAATATTGTGCAAGTTGGGGGAACTGATTCAAGTGTGGATTTGAAAACACCCAATGCTGAGAATTTCACAGCTGTCTTCTGTCTGAGTGTCACATCCCTTCCTCTTCCTCAACCTGCCTGTCCTCAGCCCAGGAGGAGATTGTCCAGACAGTGATTTTCACAGAAGAAAGGATCTATTTGTATTAAGAGTTATCTCCTAATTTTACACATCTATATTTTTCTTCTAAGTGTTCAATTGCCAAGATTTTAAAGAAGAAAATTTTCTGTTAAAATTGAACCCTTTTTCTTTCTCAAATGTACTAAAGTATGGATAAGTCCATTACATTTATGTATATATCTGAAGTTGCCTTAAGAATCTTTTCTGTCATAATCTCAAACCACTTTCCCTTTCTGACTCTGGTATAAAAATCACAGAAATGGGAGAGACATCTGTGAGGGTTCCTAAGCTCAGATCTTGAAAATAGAAAATGAATGAAAAGTGGCTTTTTATACCTGTCTTCAAGTAATGAAGAACATCTACTGGATAGAAAACATCAGTTCTGGGGAAAAAAAAGAGCAACCAGGTCAAGAGACTTTCTCCCAGATAGAAGTGTTCAATAATTTCAATTTTAATTCTCTCCCACAGAGAGATGTAAGCGTGGGAGAGAGAAAGAACTTCAAGAAAGCATTGAAATAACAGTAGTTCTCACACTATGTTTTCGTCTGGCAAAAGATTTGCCTCCCATGTCCATTTTTGCTGTGTCAGTCCAGTGAGATATAGCTGAAAGTGATGTGTCTGCCTGAAAATAATTAGTAACCAAAGACTGACCGTTGTGTTTATCAAAATGCTGGGATCCAAGTAACACCTGAAGTCGTGGAAGAACACTAGCCTCCAGTCTCAAAATCCAGTCCTAATGGATCCCATTCATAATATCTTGTGATAAATATAAAGGTACATAGAAACCACAGTTTTTTGTTGTGAACATGGGCAGTGTATAAATGGCAAGTCTGAAGAGGGATTCTGTGAAGTGGTGGACACTTATAGTCAAAAAAAGTGTGTCAACACTAGGGCAAGATAAGTTAAGCTGCCTATTACTGAAGGTTTCTTAGTCTGAGCCATGTATTCCTACAGGAAATAGTAGATTTGCCTGCTGGGGCACTTGATAAGTCAACTCAACTGATCTAGGAAATGCCTTCTACTGTAGAGAATGCAGTACTATTCACATTCACACAACTGAAAAAGTCTTTTCAGCATCTGATTGCAACGCTTGCTTGAAAGAGTCCACTGAAGGAATGAGAAAAGGAAAAAAATGGATGACAAGAAGGTTCATCACTGAAAGGTGGAATCTTACCTAGTACTTGTAGATTTTCTGTAAAGATGTTTCAGGGAGGTATTTATCTTTCCTTTACATAGGCTAAAACCTTTTCCTTATTTCAAGCTACTGAAGTTCAAGCCCCTGCAAAATTTCTTCAATATCTTACAGGGAAATTAAGGACTATTTTGTTATGCTTCTCCACTTCCTTTCACTGTATTAGGTGGTCTCCAGGACTGCTACATTCCTTGAGATACTTTTTGTGCTCACTAATAAGATATCTTGACTCTCCTGAAACCATCAAACTATGAAAATTATCTGTATCTCTGGAGTTCTTGACACTGAAATTTCTGGAGGCTGAGGTGTAAGGGGGGGGGGGGCCAAAGATGAACATGAAAGCCATTTCAGACAGAGAATTGGTTCAAAGAGAAAAATTGTCATATGTAAAAGATAAATTAATAGTCCTTGAATCAATTTATAAGGGTGACTTTTCTACAAATCCTCACATGATATTTTTTTTTCATCATTCAGCTGATGATAAACGTCCTGTCCTCAGGCTCCTTGGCTCAGATTCCCCAATCCACTTACTTTTGGACATGTAGTCTCACCTGCAATGACCCCAAGCCCCTAGTCATTCCAATGAACTGAGCTCCTTCAGAGGTATAACCTCCACAGAGTCTGGTTACTTTGTCTCCTTGGTCAAGGGCCAAAATATGGAGGAACATTTATTCAGATGTAAAATTAATTCTTCTCCTTCCCTCCATGTTCTCTAGGAGTTTTGGAGTACTGATGTATTCCATCACACATTCATCTTAACTCGGAGCAGGAAGAATGTATGTTGATTTGTAAGCTATTGTATTTTCCCAGTAAAACGCAGATAGTGAGCCCTGTAGAGATCTGAGCCATCATTCCCAGTAAATGAGTGCCTGAAATGGAGAGGTACCATTTTAGTGCCAAAAGTTCTAGAACAGATTCTTAGAAATCTGTAGGCCTTGTTATCCAACTGTGATTTGGTACAAGCTGGTAACGGAAAGGCAGCAGATTTCTCAGGAAATGTGTGTAGCTAAGAGCGCTTTGTATTTCCAATAAACTGTAATCTTGCAGTACTCCTGTCTACTAGATGACCAAAAACCCTTTTCCTTGTTTTTCTTTTCTTCCCTTTTATACTGTCATCATGAGGTGGGGAATTGGTGAGGGAGAGAGTGCACTAGCAGAATTTCACAAGAAGAGGTAGAAGTCAGCACTCCTCCATTTCAGGCTCATTTCAGGTTTCTTGGAAGTACTTTATGCAGAGTCCACAAAAGACAAAAATTAAGTAAAATCTCTAAACAACATGAACTAATAGTCTCTTCTCACCATTTCATAGACTCCTATGGAGTCTACCTGGGCTACCTGTAAGACAGGTCAACCTCAATCTTTTCCTTTCTCACTGACCTACAAGCAACAGTAAGACAGTTTGGGATTGTGCTTTTTACTGTCTGCATTGCTGTACTCATTCCGCGTGCTTAGTTCACTTCACAGCAACAATTCTGCTGATCTTTTTTCAGTGGATGAAAGATGGATCTCACTGGTGTCCTCTTGCTCTGTTTGTACTGGGTTTCTAGTAGCCTTCAGAGGCACTGCTGTGCTTTATATGCACAACAGGAGCTGTTAAGGAAATGGTTTTATAAATGCTCTGCTGAAGTGTCCTGAGCCTCTCTCCACCTTTTTCTGGACAGATGAGTTCCAGCTGGCACTAAGCAGAGCCCAGGGCATCCAGGAAAGAAAGGAAGATAGAAGCAGCAGCCATTTGTTAAGAATAAGACACCTGTTCATAAGTAGCATGTGGCTACAAACAGCAATAACCAAATGAAATAGTACGCATTAGTGAATGGTTTTATTGCAAGGAAGTGCATAGGTGGAAGCGTGCCTCCACTCTTTAACAGCAAGACATATGCTGTGGATGACTTGGGCTGTTGGTTTCTATGAGAACAACACTGTGGGACAAAGAGGGGACACCTTTCAACGTTAATATCTGTTTGTCACTAGAAATGTTGAGTCCATGTCCTTCATGTGGCTGTTCAGTCCCTTTGTAGAACTGTGTCTAGAGAAGATTATATACAAGAATCCTAATCCCCTTTTATTCTTTGTAGGGCAAAGATAACAAGAAATCTTTAGAGAAACAATGCAAGAAGGAAAACAGAATGAGGAATAAATTAAACCTACATTTCTCTCATTCAATCCCATTATGGAAATAGGTTTTAGCTGTTTTGAAAAGTCAGATAAATGGTGCGGTAATTTATCTGTTTCTTAATTCACTCTGCCAACTTGTTATGAGATAGATGTAGAGTTGCTATATATGGACCAGGTGAGAAAGTTTGTTCTAGAATGACTGGCTCCCTGCTCTTTTAGGATGTAGCAATCAGAAACAAATGATACATTTTACCAGATCTGAAATTCTAATTAAAGGAAGTTGGAAAGGGGTCAGTTAACAAATACATCAAAGTGCTTCATGTAAATTTGTTTTCTCTCCCTGACAAGAGTGGTAGACATTAATTTATGCCTATGGTAAATGATTTGGATAAAAATATTTCTTTGTGTGCTCTGGACAAACTAAAGATCCTGTTGAGTGGTGCTCTTTCTGTTTGCTTGTTTCTTTTTTGTTTTGTTGTTGATCATGTTGTTTTGTTTTGTTTTTCCAAAATGCATCCTGCTCTAGGGAATTTTTCAGCACATCTACTGTTTGCAATGTGACAATTCCTAAATCCAAGACACAGACCACAACTCACTATACTGGGTTCAAAGAAACTTGGGATGGTTCCTGACCCATAGTGTTATGTTTTCCTAATTGATATAGGAGATTGCTTCCTTGACTGTTTAGATAGGAAAAAAAATAGAAATTTGGAAGGAATATGACTCTATTTTGATCAGCAAAATAGTCAGCTATCTTTATTACCAACCAATCTGAGAACTGAGAAAAGCACGCTGGAAGTGAAAACCACAAAAATGATGGAGGAAATGAACAAAAGCACTTCAGTTCTATTTTCAGAAGAAAGCAAAAAGCATTTTTCAGAAGGAACAACAGTAAGACTATCTTCTCTTGCAATGGGCTGTCTTTGGGATAGATCCCATTTCCATCTTAACAGAGCCCACTGTCAGCGGTTTGTGAGCTGGTTCGGCCCGGCCCCGTGACAACTGAGGAAGGAGACCCACAGGCCCACACCCCGGACAAGGGGAAGGGGGAAAGGGAAAAGGGAAAAAGGGAGATGAGCCCCGAAACAAGACAGCGGCAACGATCTGAGGGGGAAAACTAATTTACTAAATAAGACACCAGAAAGTAAATAACACAATATAATACAATACAATTTGGAATTAAGCCCAATGAATCAAACAAAATGAGTAAGAGAGATTGAGAGAGAGAGAGAGAGAGAGAGAGTGAGTGCCCGATAAACCGAAGGCCTTACGCTAAAGCTGAAGGCGGACGGCAGCAAGCACCCACTCCTAAGTGATCCTAGAGGAAAGAGAGAACGTCCCGTGACCGCAGAGAGTTTTTATCTGTTCCCTCTGACCGGAAAACACGCAAAAAATACAAAGCATCGCAAAGTCTTCTGGGGAATGCAGTTCTCTTTGACTCTTAACGCACTACATGATGTTATGATGTGGAATACCAGTACCAAAAAATCATAAAGCCATGACACCCACTTATGTTTTCAAGTACAAAAACAATCTCATTCAGGTCACAAAAGAGCACTATTGCATTCATTATTCCCACTGAATTCAATGACTTGTTCAGTAAGAACAAACTGTTGAATTAATGACCAAGCATCTTTGGTACTTCCCTTTGTCATTTTTTACGCTTTCCAGTTTATTTTCAAGATTTGTTCATAGATGGAGAGGTTTTTTCCTTTTAGGTCGAAGTTTTCAGAGCCACTATTGTGCTGGTTATCAAGAAACAGAACTTCTGTTGGTCTTCCATATGTCCAGTTCCTCCCAGTCATCAAAGAAAAGTTAGTGTGACGAACTGTGATTAGTACAACTGAAAAACTAAGCTGGATAAAAGAGCTGAACATTTTGGTATTCAGAGACATGAACCTTGGGCTTCTAACGTAGGCCCCATCCTGGTTAATGACAAAATTTATTCTGATTTGTGTGGATTGTGATTAAAAATCCAACCTCTGAAATCCAGTCTCTGAAAAAGCAAACTTACATAGAAAGCACAGAATGAAATATGCAAATTTTCTAAGTCAGATCTACATAGATCACACTGGGGACGTGAAGTTCAAGAGAAGAAAACAGAGACTTCTGCCTTTGTGACTGTGAACTTTCAGTCTACTTGAACATCAGTTTTATGGTAACAATTCTTGGAAACACAGGAAGATTTGGTGTAATGTAATGCTTTTATTTCTGGTATAATGTAACTTCTATATGACAAACTTCTGCATAATATCTCTCTTTTTCTCTCTGTTTTGGGAAATGCCTATATGAATTCAAGGCTCCAGCATAGAATTAGAGGTTACAAACTATGCCAATTTGCGTAAACACTTGTTTTGGAAGCTCCGTCCTTTGTGTACCACCACAGACCCTTGATGATAATACCCATGCTTTTAGAAACTATGTAGGTTACATGGTAAAAACAGTTCAATTAAACGATGGTCACTTGGGAGAGATCTAGTCACTAAAAAAATCTGTTTCTCCCTGTTCTTTCCACCTTTGGGCAAGAGAGGAAAGAAAAACTCTGTCAATGACACAAGTCAAGGACACAAGTCAAGGATACACAACCTGCCAGTCTGTTCTCTGCACATCTACAGAATAGGTGCGAATTTCTCTAACCATTTTCTGATGATCTTGCACATCCTTTCCCTGGGTGTGATGACATTAATCATCTCACAGTCTCACTTTGCCAAGTTGCCTACCACATATACATAGATCATTCTGAAAGTAATGCCTCCTATTCATTTCCACATAAACTACAACAGGTACAAAGAGCATGATAATGCTATTTGGTAGAGCAAATTCTCAGCCATAATATGAAATAGTCACCACCATTAATTCTGTGTTTTCACCAGCAATGAACAAGAACCATGCTGATAAAAATCAGCAACAACTGAAACAATCCACTGTTTCACAGTTGCTATAATAGCACTGTTGCTAGGAAAATGTTGCCCACACAATCGAACTTCCACTGTGCTCACATCCACTGTTTGGTCTTCATAAATTTTCAGCAAGCACTGATAAATGTCATACCACCACCCTCTGCCTCTGACATCATGGGCCAACATAATAAAATGGGAGACATTACTTTTAGAGCAGCCCTCATAGATTCTCATTTATTTCCACCTTGCCAGTCAGAGAAAAATTAAAGCAGCCATTTTGCTCACAGTTTTTCCCCTAGGTTTCAGAATGGATGTCCATCACTACTTCCCTATTATTCTGGTTTTCCACTATCAAAGTTAATGCAGAAGTGTCTCATAATTGAGGCAGGATTGTGTTTGAGAACTATGCTGTAAAACATTTTTGTAGGATATTGCACTTATTATATGAGATAGAAAATCCTGAATAATAAAATGAAGGAGAGATAAACAAAGCTTCTTCTAGATGAAAAAATGTCAATATAATAAACACTGACTTCTCCTCTTGCTTGAGTCAGAATGTCTACCTAAATGTTAGGACTTCTGAAATGAATACTGTATAAAATTCCAGCATACCAGAAGGTACGTATAAAAAAAAATTGACTTGATTATACTTCCTCTATTAAATAATTGTATGTCCTTTAAATCAGTTCTTCAGACACATTTCACGAAAACAGTTTTAACTGCAGTCATCTTGGTTTTGCTTTATTATATTTTAATGTTATTTAATTATATTTAACTTATATGACAAACAAAGAATGGAGACTTTGATGGAGTGATTAAAAGAACTATGCTTTGCTGCAAATGCAATGTTTGAATGTTGAGATCTACTATGCAATGAAAATATTGATGTTCTTGTATGGGTATCTTTGTATAAGCTCCAACATTTGCATTAAAACTACTGGAAAGCTTGTCTTCTTTTCTTCTCATCTAGGATGTGGTATCTTCTTTGCCTTCAGCAGTATAAAGACAGTTTGCTTCCTCTACTGTTGATTTAAACAATCTCACTACATCTACTCTGCTTGCCATGCAATTCTAATGTGATTTAAAATGCAAAATGTTGCACATCACAGATTGTTAAAAAACTGATATTCCACAAAGAGTTCCATAAAGACTACTGTTCATTTAATTGATTTTACTTTATCTTCTAATGGGTTTTGAAGGCCCAGGTGCTATATCTCAGCTAAGGAATAGTGTCTTCCAGATGTGAGGTGGTATCTTGATTACTTCTGAGTGAGGATATCTTGATACACAAAGACTTTGGTTACTCTTCCAAAGGGGTAGAGAAAGCAAAATCTGTGGCACTAAGAAACTGCAGAACTAAACCCTAGCAAGGCCCCCCCATGCAATCAAGCCAAATGATTTCTTACCTCAGAAAGCTTCGTTGTGACCCTGAAAAACTAACTAAACCTGTCTGTGTCTCAAAGAAAATAAGAGAGAGGTGGTTGCAACACAACCCAATTTAATTCTTCACACAATTATTCAGCACTATCTTTTTAGCTTCCAAAGAGATAAATAAGCTCTCTTGATATCATCAGGAAAAGGGTCATGTCAGCCAGATGTGTGGGTATTCTTTAAAAATATTTTTTTTCTTCCCAAATCAGTCCCATGTATTTCACAAAGTATTTTAGTAGTTTCACTGAATTCATTTATTACTGTCAACTAAAAAAAGAAATACTCTTCCATAATTTCACAAAAAGTTTTATAGCATATTTCCAGATAATTACAAGTAAGCTATCATGAATCTTAAAATGAAACTATTAGCAGACTGAAAGTATGCAAACTGTACTGTATAAGTACAACACAGCTTCATTTAATATTATCTACACTTTTGCTTCATGAAAACTGTGGCTCAAAAGCATGAACTGGGAAGATGCTGCAATGGGTATATCACTTTTGTGTAATTCTCCAAAAGAAAAGAGGCTGGAAACCTATAAACTAAGTTGCTGATTAATTAAGTTTTCCTTATTTTGGAGAATTGTTTTTTCGTAATTTATATGTCTACTTCTACTACATGTACTAAAGCCATTAAATATTTAATTCAGATTTGATTCTTCTCTTATGGATGACATTGATCAGATACCCTTTCCTGGAGTTGGGTACTAATGTTACCTCATCACGTGTTTAAGGGAATTCTTCTACAGTCTTATTACTGGAATATGAGTAATTATTAACAAACAGTAAGGCCAATTTTCTTTCTGCTTAAATATCATTTGGGTTCAATTAACTGATAGAAAGATGAACAGGTCATTAAGTTTGCTACTTTATTGATTCTAGTTTTAGCTGAGCTCTGTTCATTTTTTTTATTTGAGCTCATTTTCTCTGGCTTGAACTTTGCCTGTGTTATTTGACTGCAAGCTCTCATGGAAATTACTGAGAGGATGAGACCTTATGCTCCTGCATACGTCTCTGCATTCGATTTGAAAATGATTTTTGCAGGGAATTTTTTTTCTCCTTTATGATATTGCACCATGGCAGAAATGTTCATAAGTACTGAAATGTCTGTAAGACCCTTCTCTTCTAAACTGTATCAAATGGTCTGTGTTTTTAAAAAGAAAGATGTAAAAAACAGGCATGGGCTAATGGGAATGGGGATGCTAAGCCCATTTTTAGCAAGGGGTCACAAGCAAGGAAGGATGTCACAAGATGGCATTAATGCGACAGCATCATTGAGAGCATGGGCTGGCCTCAGCAGATGGCCACTACCAGTATAATTTATCTAAAGGCAACTTCTCTGGTACTGATGGAGATTTCAGAGCCCATGAGGCTGCTTTGGCATGAGGGAGGTATGGGAAGAGCCTCCATAACCTCCAGTACAACACCACAACTGGGAGAAGTGGAGAGACAAGGGTTAATGGGGGAGGCAGAGCTCTGGTGCTGTTGAAATGGAACTACTCTGAGGACTTATACATGGCAACGTTTTACTGATAAAAATATGCATACAGCTCTTTCTTAACCATTAGATAAATTGTGTTTTCAAGGGTTTGTGCATCTCCACAAACATTGAATTTTACAGCACTTAATTAAGTGCTATAAGTGCTTATATTTTTCTGCATTAATTTATAAGGTCTAACTGAGTTCTTAGAAGAAGGAATTAGACGCCTACTCTCCCAGTGGAGATAGTCACCTGCAGGGTGTGATTTTACCCAAGGACGATATGAATTAATATCTACTTCTCTCTCATCCTTGATTACACAGGAGTTGAGGACACTTAGACTCCTGACTCCCTGAGCTATTTGCTCCTGTGTATTAATTTTCTTGTAGCAATAAACATGGCATGAAAGTCTTTCTATATCCTATTATCAGCGCCATAGCCAGAACTATAAGATTATCTCTACTAGATATTCCTGGATAAAAAAAATCCCTTCCTTTCCTTCACATTCATGGGAAACAGCTGGTTATATGTAAGCACCCAAATTCTCCACAGATGATCTATGTAATATTACTGTAACAGATATTTCAAACAAACTTCTCTTTACCACTCTGCACAGATTTCTCTTGAATGATTTGTAGAATATATCCCAGGAGCTGCTACCATTTAGAAGGAACCATTGCATGTATATACATGTCCTAAGCTGTTTGTTCATTTCACTCTATTATACTGTATGTCCTTGTCAAATACTTTGTTATTCATCTTCCCTCTAAACTCCTTTAAATCCCAGCCTTCTTATTTTTGCTCACTGTGAATACCATTTGATATTTTCAACTGCTTTTGTCACCCAATTTGAAATCCAGGTTCTCATCCTTAGCCCTCTGAAGCACTTTAACCAGAAATTAATACAAATATGAATAAAATCGAGTTATGTAATTCTTATATCTGTTTTCCACCATTTTCTTTCCCATCCACATGCTTCTTTGTTGATAATATATGTCAGGATAGCATTTATTTTGAATGTGCACTTGGTATTTTTCAAATCTTTCTGATTTTATGGAGCTTCTTTAGACTTGGCATGAAGCACAAAATGTTTGCTTGTTTCTCTATCACATGTACGACCCTTCTTTCTCAGCCATATTCCTCTAGACCTTGGGATCTCTGTAAAAGTTAATGAGCACAAGAGGAAAATATGTCTATCTGCATGGTAGTCATATATCTTTTAGCAGGACTGTCCCACAGTTGACAGATATTCATTTAATCACAAAGCTGATCTATGAAAATATAGGAACTATTTCTAGTAATAGAAAACTTGTCCTTCATGTCTGTACGGACATTAACACCAAAGCTACCAAAATTTGCACTTACTAGTGAATAAGCATCTGAGCTTCTTCAAAATAGTCTTTTATAGCTTTGACTAAATTAAAGTAGTGATGCACAGAAGAAAGAATGAATTCAAGAATAAATACTTATACAAAGAGACCTAGTGGCTTTGTTCATCAGCTAGACATGGCTAATGGTTGGCAGTTGAGCCATATTTAGAACTAATTGAAATAACACAAACTGAACAGAGTGGGTTTACTATTTGATACTGAGCTTCACATTAAAGTACAAAAATTATTTCAAGCTTAACTGGCATGGTTGTAGCATGATGATGTTATTCTCCTAAAAGCCTTACTTCATAGGGTCTCTCTGAGTGCTTGTCTACCCAGATAGTCTGTTACATTAGTAAGATAAGAGGATTTCAGTCCCAAGAAAAGATTGATTACTGTTAGTTCTTGTTTTCTGTCCTGTGTTCTACATACTTGTAAGAAGGCTCATATTTTGACTAATGAGCAACTCTGTTAAATCTATGGTATTCTCTGAGTATAATAATAAGTTACTCAATGTGAATAATGAAGACTAACATAAAGGATTCACATCATATCAAGACTTTACCTTTGGCCTATCCTAGAAATAGTTACATCTTGAATATAACATGGAAACATTAACAGAATGACACTTTCTCCCGTCAAGAAAGAAGGAATGGGAATGGGAAAGGGAAAGGGAATGGGAATGGGAATGGGAATGGGAAAGGGAAAGGAAGGGAAAAAAAAAAAAAAGAAATACAACCACAATCGTGGCTACATATTCATACCTGAGGTATAACTCAGTTTTTGGTGTTTTTTTTCAGTCACTCAGTGACTGATTCCTCAAGGAGTTCTTGATAGAATGCAGACTATTATAATTTATGTATTATTTTTAATTCTTTCCCTTGTTTATCACTTAACCAATTAGAATCAGGAGAGTCCAGGTGGTAATCAAGCTGTATGAAATTGTTTTCATGGAATAATTTCAATGGATGTTACATGGTAATTACCATCCTAACGCGAGCTGCAGGCTAATTGACTGAAGTTGTTGGCCCTCGTCCAGTATGACCCTGTGTAATTCCTACATGAAAAAACAGAATGTTACATCTTTTGACTTGACATTCATGCACATTTGCAATTAAAAGCACTCGAAAGGAATAAAAAAATCTGTTTTTAAGAGCAACTCTGAGAAAATGTGAATGCTTTTAGCTTACATAAACACAGAATTAGCGAACTATTATTTTCCTAAGTTTCTCAAAGCAATTTAATTATCTTCTGAGAGGCAAACACTTCTATGAAAATCTTAATCTGTTCTTTGGCCTGCATCTCAGAAAAGAAAGAAGATGCAAGATGCCTTTGCAATACTCTAGTCCTTCTTTTACATAGGAATACTTCTGTAAATTTCAGTGAACTTTCTGGCAATCATCAGTAGTGTAATAAAACTGTGCAAGTTCATTTACTTTCCCTGTCCACATACCTTACTCTGAGAAAACGATTTCTTTAGGAAATTCTTGTAGGCCACCTTTATGCACTGGCAGGCTACTATAAGGTCTCCTTGGACCCTACTCTTTTCCAGGCTGAAGACCACAGATCTCTCAACTTGTCCTCATAGAGAGGGTCTTCCAGCCCTGCTCTGGACCTGCTCCAACAGCTGCACACCCTTCTTGCATTGGGGCCTCCGGAACTGGACACGGTACTCCAGTTGGTGTCTCACGAGAGCAGAGTGGAGGTGCCAAATCACCTCCCTTGAGACCTGCTGGTCCTGCTTCTTTTGAGGCAAACCAGCATATGGTTGGCCATCTGGGCTGCAAGTGAACATTGCAGGCTAATGTTGAATCTTTCAACAACTGACACTTCTCAGGGCCACTCTCAAGCCATTCTCTGCCCAACCTGTATCTGTAGTTGAGGTTGCCCTGATCCAGACACAGGACTTTGCACTTGGCCTTGTTGAACTTCATAAGGTTGGCATGGGTCCACCACTCAAGCCTGTCTGGGTCCCTCTAATAAGCATCCCTTACCTCTAGCACATCAACTGCACAACAGAGCTTGGTGTCATCCATGAATGTGCTGAGGATGCACTCAATCCCACTGTCCATGTCACCTACTGAGATGTCAAATAACACCTATCTCAACACCAGTCCCTGAGGAATTCCACTCGTCACTGGTCTTCACTTGAACACTGAGCCATTGACCGCAACTCTCTGAGTGTGACCATTCAAACAATTCCTTATCCAGGGAGTGGTCCACCCATCAAATATATTTTTCTCCAATTTGGCAACCAGGGTGTAATGCAGGACAGCATCAAACACTTTATACAAGTCCAGGTATCATCACGTAAAAAATTAATCTTCTTCCTGTTTATAATAGCTAACTTTAAGTACTGAGAGGCTGAAATGAGGTCACCCTGGAGCCCTCTCATCTTCAGACTGAACAAGCCCAGACCCCACAGTTTTTCTTCATAGGAAAGGTGCTCTGGCCCTCTGATAATCTTCATTGCAATTTCTGGATCTGCTCCAAAAACTGCACAACTTTCTTACCCCAGGAATCCCAAGCCTGGATATAGTACTTCAAGTGAGGACAGAGTAGAAGTAGACAATCGCCTTCTTTGTTCTGGTGGCCACCCCTCTTTTGATGCAGTCCATGCTGGCCTTCAGAGCTACAAGTACTCTATATTGGAGCTCTGTGCAGCCAAGGAGCTCCTTTACAGAAAGTGTAAATTCCCTTCCTCTTCTTCCTTCATCTATCCTTTGAAAATATCCTGTACCAATCCATGATAACATATAAGCCATCCTGTCACATCAAGTCACTGTAATTCCAGTGATTTGCACACCTCAGACTGTGCACGGGTTTCCAATTCTTGTTTGTTTCTCAAGTGCCATGTATTAGCTTAATTATAGTTCTGCAGGCAGTTAAAAGAAAAGAAAAGAAAAGAAAAGAAAAGAAAAGAAAAGAAAAGAAAAGAAAAGAAAAGAAAAGAAAAGAAAAGAAAAGAAAAGAAAAGAAAAGAAAAGAAAAGAAAAGAAAAGAAAAGAAAAGAAAAGAAAAGAAAAGAAAAGAAAAGAAAAGAAAACATCTGAACTCTCTCCCTTTCTGAGAGAAACTATGAATGTCTTCCTATTACCTAAGTCACTGTTTTGAAATGCATGAATTGATTATTTCAGGGCTTGGTGCTCAGCCCCAGTGAGCTATTAGAAGTATTTCCACTAGGTCAGCAGTTTGTACATTGATACATTCTCAAAACTTTCTATTAGGTATACTTCATCTCTTCCAGGTGATATTCTTTAGTCACCAAACAAAGCACAATCATCAAAAAAGGAAAAAAAATAAATTATAGTTGCACTGAATATGCAGTCTTGCATTGATCTGCCATCACTGTCTGTTACTGTCTCTTTAACCAAAGGGATTGTCAAGAATACTCTTGGGAACCTATTTCTCTAATCCTCATCCCAGAGATCTTTCATATGCTCAGATTTTTTCTTCTGTACATCACTTGTGCCGATATGGACAAGGAAGATCAGGATGTGACTGGATACTGATTTTTGAAATTGACAAACATCCTCAAAATGACACTCTGTGTCATTTCCTCAGTGTAGAGGAAAAACACCTGCAGATCTATGCACAGTCTGGGGGAGGGCCCGGGGCTGCAGAGCTGCAATGTGCAGAGCAGGCTGCAAGCACGGGGGGTTGCCTGGCCCACGGCAAGAGTAGGGGTGAAGGGAAGCGAATCCTGCCCCACTAGGGCAGAGGAAGAGGGGTGGAGCTCAGGACCGGACTCCAGCCTCTCTCTCTCGTGCGCTCTCTGGGCTGCCGCAGAGTGACAGTATGTGTGCTTCTCCTGCAGTTTTTCTAAGGTAAGATCTAAGATTTGGTTTGGAAACATTTGTTTCCCTCGATTCCTCGGTTTTGTTAGATTTAGTAAAGAAGTTACGGTTCCTCCACAAATTCTTTTCTTTTTTTTTTATAATTTTTTTTTATTATTATTTCTTTCTTTTTTTTTTAACATCCATTGTCTCCGTACCCTTCCCCCACACACGCTCCCCCAACCCCCGCTTCCAGTGCACGTGGTTTCACGGTTCTAGATGATAATTTCCTCCAGGCTCCATTCCTTTTTTATCGCTGGAGGCTTTTTAGGTTTCATCATCAGGATTGTCGCGGTTGCCAGAGAGCGAACTCCCAGATGGTCATCACCTTCCGAAGGCTGAAGGGCTGCAACAGAGGGAAGCAGAGCAGAGGTGAAACCCACTGACCTGCAGAGACCTGCCACCATCCCCTCCGGGCTATGCCAGCCCCACACTGCTTTTCCTGGACAGGCGGATTGAGAGTGACCGAGGGATCAGCTGAAGCCGTTGCTCAAGGTCGCCCCAGCTGCCCCAGGAATGTCCTCCTGCCCGTGTATCATTTCCTTGCAGCCTGACAAGGCCTGGCTGCACACTGCCCAGGCTCTGCCCCCTGCCCCCGGTCCCAGCACGCCATCACTCACCACTTTGGAATTCATCGCACAGTTCCTCACTATCAACTCTGGAGCGGCGCACAGCAAGCCCTAGGTAGAGAGCTCCCGTCAGACCCCCATTCCCCAGCACGCTCCCAGCAGCACAGGCTGCAGCCCGGCCAGCCCAGCTGCTTCCCCTGCTGTGCCCCAGGCAGGTACGATGCCTGAGGGGGGACCTGATCAAGGCGCCCATCGGGGCTACCAGCACGGGCAGGGTGTGCCTGGGGGGTGCAGGGCTGCACCTTGCTGCCAGGGCAGGGCCCGAAGAGGGGACTCAGGGGCTGCACTCACAGATGAATCTGACAGCCTGAAATCGCACAGAGGCCTGAGGATCCTTCAGGTGAGGCAGGCTCTGCCGCAGGTATCCTACCGCTCTCTTCTGGTTTTCGCACAGCTGGAGAAGAGCACAAAGGCATGGGGCTTGCAGACCCTCCTCAGCTGCTGGGGTCACCCACCCCTCCTGCCAGCATCCCCTTCCCACAAGCAGGGGGGCTGTGGCTCTGGGGTTGTCCTTACCAAGCAATCCCTGATACTCAGTGTGTTCTGTTCCTGGGCCGCGCGCTTCAGCCTCTTCCACCTCAGGAACTTTGCACAAGTGACTAGGGTTTCCCCAGCGGCCTACAGAGAACAGACGCTGGGAGTTGGCACCACAGGCACGCATCCCAAGAGTCTGAATGCTTGCCGACCTTGCCCTCCATTCCCAGTCCACCCCTGAGCTCGGCACACGCTTGCCTGCATCCTGATCAGGTCTGAAATGCATACCTGTGCAACACTCGGGATCTCGTCACTCATCCGAAGCAGCAGAGGAAGCAGGCCCCCACGCACGTTCTTCTTCATGCTTCCCTTCTGCCACCACACCACAGCCTCCATCAGATCTCGGAAGAGGCGGATGGAACTCTCTCGCACTTCACTTGACACCTGAGGGAGAAGGATGGGAGGACCTCAGCGCCGCACTCTCGCTGCCCATGGTGAGCATGAGCAAAGGCATGGCTGATGTGGAGGGAGATGCATCGGTCCCATTCTGCACAAGGACACTGTGCGGTGGTGCAAAGCAGTGCAACAGGTTTCCAGCACGGGGTGCCTGTGCCTCCCAGTGCTCCCGCAGCCGCCCCACCACGGCCAAGCAGAGCTCCCCAGGCTCCAGGCCAAGGAGGAGACAGGCCTGGCCCTCAGCAGTGCCTCTGGGGCACAAGCTGCCCGCTCAGCCTCCAGCTCCCTGCTACAACAGCCGGAGACAGCGCCTGGTGCTGGAAGTAAAGGGAGTGCTCGTGGGTTTGAGAGCAAGCCTTGGCAGAAGATGCTCTGCGCAGGCCTCAGTCTGGGCCACCACACAGGGGCCTCACGTCACTGACAGCGACAAAGCTGCCAGGGACGAGGCCGGCTGGGCTGCGTGGCTCTGAAGACATCCCACAAGAGCCCAAAGGAGCCCAGAGAGAAAGGATAGGGCCCTCCCGTTGTGCAGTGTGCACAGAGCTTGGCCTCCCACAGCGGACTTACATGATTAAAAAGAGGCAGCATCTTCTCAGACACCGTCACAGCACTGGAACTGGCCTCTCTCATCCCCGTGTGTCTCATCACGTTTTTGAAGATGCGCAGCGCCTCCAGAATGATGTCTGTGTTGCCAGTACTCGTGGTCTCCATGATAGTTGGCAGCAGGGCCCGTATTTCTCTTGCCTGTCCAAAACACGCAATTTTCTCTTCATCAAGAGGGCTCTGCCCACCCTGGCCCCATCCTTCAGCCCAGCTCCTGAGTCTCAGGCAAGGCCACGGCACAAGGATGCCCACCACCCCAGCACCAGGCTGCCAACAGGGCTTCATTTGACTAGGTCCTGCTCACCGTCTCACGTCTCTCCGACAGCAGGAGAAGGCCTCTGAGCCCCAGCCAGAGTATTGGCAGGCTTTCCGTCTTCAGAATATTCTGGAGGGCTGCAGGCTTACATAAGTCTTTGAGGGTTCCCTCAGTGGGGGGCATCACCTGAAACAAAGGCAGCGGTGAGAGCCGGACAGAGGCAGCAGGACTCCGTGCAACCTGCAGCTCCTGGCTCCTCTGGCAGCTCAGGGCAGGAGCTGGGCAGCAGTGTCCTTGGAAAGCGTGATGGTCCCCCTGTGCCCCATGCCTCGCACTACACAGGCCTGCTTCTCCTGCCCTCTGACCAGCCACAGCTTTGGGAGCATGCGGCCGGCAGAATCTAACACAAAAATGGCACCAGACTTGGGTGGCCACGGGCACTTCCCCTCCCCAACCCTGCAGCCTGCTCAGCCTGTGCAGAGCCACGGCTTCATCCCTGGTCCTGCCGTAGTCCTGACTGCCTCTGCCCAAGCCCCGATTTCCAGTCTGGGTGGGGTGGGCAAGGCAGGGGAGGCAGGGAGCTGGGGCAAGAGAGCCCTGAAAGAGAGCACGGTGCCTTGTCTGGTAACTCACAGGTAGATGAAGGAGGCCCAGCTCCGCTGTGCTGATGTTAAAGATCTCACACAGCTGTTGGTCCTGGAGAACACTGTACAGTTCTTCCACGATTAGCGCAGGATGTGGCAGGTGGAGCATCAACCTCCAGATGTCCAGGGTAGAGCTGCAAAGCAAGAGCAATGCTGTGTCAGCAGGGCTGCCTCAGCCACAGCACCACGGCTCCACCGTGGCCTGGGGACCCGGCTTGGGTGAGCAGGAGGGGCTGAGATGGCCTTCCCCGTGGGGCAGGGCAGGAGCCTGACGGATGGGATGCTCTGGCCTGCCCCGGTCGGCGTTGGCTGCTGCAGCCCTGAGCGGCACACCGGCACTGAAAGGCACGGTGGGAAGGAAGGCCTGCTCCTCGATGATGTGCTGCAGCTTTCCTTGGCTCTGGCAGCCAGAGCATCTCCCAAGCCCTACTCTTCCCTTGGAATCAATGTGTGGGGCTGTCGGGGCTGGTACCTGTCACTCTGTGGAAGTTGAGTCAACACGCTCATCAGCGCATCCCCGCGAAACTCGTTGATGAGCACATCAACCACCGAGAAGAGGATGTGCTGGTGCGATGTGCTGATGCTTCCCAGGTTTCTGTGGATGAACCCCAGAATCTGTGGAACCTGGTTGGAAGAGACAGGGAGATTGCTGCTGTTGCTGTACTGCAGACATTTGCCCTGCTGCCACTGATACTGCTGTCCTTCCCACTGCTCTTTCCTGGCTTAAAATGGCTTTGGACGCCCACGAGCTGTGGAGGGCAGGGCAGGGCAGGGCAGGGAAAGGCTCGCTGATACAGCCTCATAGTGCTTACATCCATCAGCCAGATGCCAGGCTCTGTCAGAACTGCATCCAGTATAATCTTGGATCTCTCCTTGTCCTCAGTGCTGCTGTCTTGAATGGTCGTCTCAAGAGTCCGAAGGACGAAATCTGTCCTCCGAGAAGGGAGAAGTCTTTCTGCAAGTGACTGTGTAGGAAGAAAAGAAGGAAGGGAGTGAAAACATGTCAAACTGAGAGAGACAACATGGCCTAGGGTGCAAGACTGGAGGAAAAGGAAAGGTGAAGACCCTCCTTTTGGGCTCCCAGCTGTAGCCAAGCTCATCTCTCAGGTACCCCTGAGCTGTAGGCTGCTCTGGGACGCAGGGAGGGGGAGATAGGCTGGCTGGAAAGGTCCTGGCTCCTTACCTCCCCCCAGTGACTGCTGTCCAGGAAACCACACAGCCTCCACATCCGTACCATTGCCCTGTCATGCACAACTTTGGTCACGGAGCTGGTGAAAGGCAGCAGCACCTGTGAGGAGAAGAGCTTCTGGTTTGCCTGGGAGCTGCTGATGGCCACTCCAGCTGCTCCCAGTGCCGTTCCCGTGAAGAGGGCACAACAAATTCTATCAGAGAGACCTCTGGGAACAGAGCTCTGCAACAGACAGACCTCCAAGATGCCGTGCAGCTCCTCAGTGACGCTGGGGGTGGGATAGTTGTCCACCACTATCTGCAGCATCTCGTCCATAGCATGCAGGGTCTGCAAGGAAGACAGTAGCAAATGGAGGTCTCTCAGAGGTCCCTCTCACCCCCACGGGGCCGCCGCGAACCGCTCTCAGTGTAGAGGAAAAACACCTGCAGATCTATGCACAGCCTGGGGGAGGGCCCAGGGCTGCAGAGCTGCAGTGTGCAGAGCAGGCTGCAAGCACGGGGGGTTGCCTGGCCCACGGCAAGAGTAGGGGTGAAGGGAAGCGAATCCTGCCCCACTAGGATCCTTGTTAATCTCTGGACACAAGTAATCCAAGGGGGCAGCCCGGAGACCTAAGGTCTGCAGTAGTTCACCCACTACGTACATGGTCGTAGAGGAAAACGCTCAATTCCTCTTCCGGAGGAAGGTAGAAGACGACTTCAAAGCACGTGCGTAGGAGACGTGATATTTCATCCTTGGTAATGGCCTTCATTTTGCTGCAAATAGAGAGACCTCGATGCTAGGAGCGGCGCCTCGATGCTGAGGCTGGGGTAGAAGAAGTCCTCCCCTGGGCAGGACTCCCTGGGAGAGGTGGGTAGCCCTGCCAGGAGGTGCCTTCTCCTCCACGGGGCTGGAGTAGGGGAGAGCTGAGGCCATCGGATCTGAAATGTGGGATGCCTCCCTGCTAGGGTCAGGGCCACCGGGATCACGGCCTGGGGATGTGCTGGCCAAACCGGGGGCTGGGCAGCTTACCTCAAGGCAGCAATGGCATTCATGCTCAGGAATCTCAGATACGTGCTCAGCCGCTCTGTGGGCTCCTCGAGCAGTATAACCTGCAAAGCACAACTGGGATGGCACCTGGCAGCCACCAGCGCCCAGCACCAGCGCGCCTAGCACTGGCTGGCAGGGCCTGAGAAGCTCCAGTGCCCCTTAACCAGCACTGGCACACAGATGCTGTCGTACACCCCCACTGCTGAGCACTCAGCAACACCTGGGAGTCCCGCCTGGGGAACCTCGGTGCCTGTGCATGATTTCCCTGCCTCCCCCTGCCCCAGCCCTGTCCTCCCAGGGTAGAGATACACAACACAGGGGCCACGTCCCCTCACCTCGATATGCTCTGCCAGACTGTGTGTGGAGCAGAAGACATCCAGGCCCTTCATCAAGCTCATAATGGCAGCAGTGTAGCAGAGTGTGAGGATGCTGTTCAGGAACTGAATCTTCTGAGCCAGATCCTGGCGGGCACGCAGAGATACGAAGGAGTGTGAGTGGGGAAAGCCACGGCCAGGGAGACCAAGCGTTCTGGGGTGCGAAGCAGTGCGGGATGCCTGGAGGGCAGCAGCTCTGCACAGCCAGCAGCCCTCCTGCAGCCTGACGGCAGAGCCGGAGGGACAATCCGGAGATGCCGGCACAGTGGAGCTGGAGACTCGTGCAGTTACCTTTTTCCTGTGTACGTGAGAAGTGTAGGCCTTGATGCAATCGACAGCCTCCTTTTCCTCTTTGTACACGGGCAGCCAGTCAGCATCTAAGCAGGGAGGAGAGTGAGCAGCGCTGTAGAGGGGCCGAAGGCAGGCGCGAGCAGAGGAAGGAGCTCTGCCCTGTCCAGCCGTGTGCCCGCTGCCCTGGCACAGTGTGCCCGTGGCTGTGAGGACAAGGGGCCCTGGGGCAGGGGCCGAGCAGGGGGCACTGGCTGCCCCAGCCCTGCCCGCCATGCTGGGGACCCTGACTCACCGTCACTCAGCACCTGCACCTTGGTCTCCTCACTGGGCTCCGGTGGAGGCGTTCTGCTCCGGGAAGACCCACTCTCCTCCCAGGCCACACTGGGGCGGCTTGAGGCTTCCTCCTCCATCCTGCAGGATGAGGAGGGGGCAGCCGCTGAGCTGCCGGGGCTAGACATAAATGACGTGGGTGGGCTGCGCTCGGGGGCTCGTCGCCAGACCCGCACACTCCTGCCCTGTCCCTTCGCTGTCCTGCCGGACACTGAGTGGTCTCCGTGTCGGCACCAGCTATCAATGGGTGTCTTGGGATGAGTAACAATGGGCCCTGCTGCCCGGCCCGGGCGGGGTTGGTTCTGGGTTCCATCTTCAAATGGCTCAGGAGAAACTCCTCCAGCGGAGTACTGCCCTCAGTTTGCTTGAGATAAATCCTGTCAGTGGAAGGGACACGTGGCCTGTTTAGAAACATAAGCTGATTCAACAAGGCTTGTACAGATGATTTCCTTGGACTGCTACCACACAGTCAAGTGCACATTTGTCCTTTTATGCCACTTCAGCCAAAGGGTCATCTGTTAGAAAATAAACATTAGATACATTAGAAAGGACCTACAAGGTCATCTAGTCCAACCATCCACCCACCACCATCCCTACCCACCAAGCTACTAAATCAAATCCCTTAGCACCTCATCTAAACGCTTCTTGAACAGCGCTAGGGACGGTGCCTCAACCACCTCCCTAGGCAGGCCATTCCAGTGCCTGACCACTCTCTCAGAGAAAAAATTTTTCCTCAAATTTAATCTAAATCTTCCCCGGCTCAACTTGTGGCCATTCCCTCTTGTCCTGTCTTTAGTTTTCTGGGAGAAGAGGCCGACACCCTCCTCACCATAGCTTCCCCTTCAGGAAGTGGTAGAGTGCTATGAGGTCTTCTCTGAGCCTCCTTTTCTCCAGACTAAACAATCCCAGCTCCCTCAGCTGCTCCTCGTAAGACTTGTGCTCCAGACCCCTCACCAGTTTTGTTACCCTTCTCTGAACACGCTCCAGGGCCTCGATGTCTTTCTTGTAGTAAGGGGCCCAAAACTGAACACAGTACTCGAGGTGCGGCCGCACCAGAGCTGAGTACAGGGGGATGATCACCTCCCTGCTCCTGCTGGCCACACTATTCCTAATACAGGCCAGGATGCCATTGGCCTTCTTGGCCACCTGGGCACATGGCCGGCTCATGTTGAGCCGAGCATCAACCAGCACCCCCAGGTCCTTTTCCTCCATACAGTCTTCAAGCCATTCTGCCCCAAGCCTATAGCATTGCATGGGGTTACCGTGGCCAAAGTGCAGGACCCGGCACTCGGCCTTATTGAACCTCATCCCATTGACCTCAGCCCAGCTGTTGAGCCTATCCAGATCCCGCTGAAGGGCCTCCCTGCCCTCAGGCAGATCGACACATCCTCCCAACTTGGTGTCATCCGCAAACTTACTGAGGGTACACTCAATCCCCTCGTCTAGGTCATCAATAAAGATATTAAACAAGATGAGCCCCAATACCGACCCTTGGGGGACACTACTCGTAAAATGGGACGCCAGCTGGACTTAACTCCATTAACCACTACCCGCTGGGCACGGCCATCGAGCCAATTCTCAACCCAAAGAAGAGTGAGCCTGTCCACACCACGGGCTGCCAGTTTCCCCAGGAGAATACTGTGGGAGACCATGCCAAAGGCTTTGCTGAAGTCCAGGTAGACTGCATCAACAGCCTTTCCCTCATCTACCAGCCTGGTCAACCAGTCGTAGAAGGAGATGAGGTTGGACAAGCACGACCTGCTCTTTGTGAACCCGTGCTGGCTAGGTCTGATCCCCTGGTTGCCATGCATGTGCCGTGTGATCTCCCTCAAGATCAACCGCTCCATAACTTTCCCTGATACCGAGGTCAGGCTGACAGGCCTGTAGTTCCCCGGATCTTCCTTACGGCCTTTCTTGTAGATGGGAGTCACGTCGGCAAGCTTCCAATCTTGTGGGACCTCTCCAGATGACCAGGAATGCTGATAGAGGGCAGAAAGCGGCTTGGCAATCACCTCTGCCAGCTCCCTCAGCACCCTTGGGTGGATCCCATCTGGTCCCATGGACTTGTGGCAGTTGAGATGGAGGAGCAGGTCTCTGACTGTCTCTGCTGGGATCACAGGGGGTGTATGATGCCCTTTGTCCCAAACTTTCAGGCCAGGGCAAAAAGTTCCCAGTTGATAACTGATCTGTTAAAGACAGATGTGAAGAAGGCATTGAGAACCGCAGCCTTTTCCTTGTCCTCTGTGGTTACATTCCCGGCTGCATCAAGTAAAGTAAGGAAATTCTCCTTAGTTCTTCTTTTACTCTTAGTATATCTGTACGAGGATTTTTTGCTCTCCTTTACTGCAGTAGCCAGTCTAAGTTCAAGCTGGGCTCTTGCAATTCTAACTTCCTGCCTGCAAATCTTGGCAAGTTCTCTGTAGTCTCCCCAAGTAGCCTGTCCCGTCTTCCAGAGGACATAGACTCTCTTTTTCTCCCAGAGTCTCAACAGAAGTTCCCAGTTCATCCACACTGGCCTTCTTCCCCTCCAGCTCGACTTACGGCTCGACGTATGGCTTACACTTAGCTAAAATAGATATCTGTGTGTGTGAGTGTATGCTGACTAAAACTCTAATCCTCTGTGTTGCACTGAATGCATAGTTTGCTTGCCTTTGCTCCTGAGACATCCTGTCTTCCAGATACAAACATCCCCCTCAACAGCACCGCTCATCCAGGTTGCAGGAACAAAGGGATTGGCACTGGTTGGACAACTTGTTCTTGGGATGGGGTCTGAACGGATGGCTTCGCAGCACCTCAAAAATGATGTGCTATATTGTGATGACCATTGTAACGCTTTTGCTGTTACTTCCTTGTATTTTCCAATGTGTGCAAAACATGATTGACAGCGCTACAAAGAAAATATTCATAGCGCAACAGAAAGGGGGAGATGTGGGCAATGGCAAGAGTGCGAGCCGGACAGAACTGCTAGCTAAGCAGGAATTTGACCACAAGCCTTGGATGGAGGCTGTGTAAAGGTAAGCTGACAAGGTCAAGATAACCGTGTTTGAGGAGTGAAAAGAAACAGGACACTGTAACAGAAGGTGATAGGGAACTGCTCATTTGGAGGACCAGGAGTGCCTTGTATTGTGATGATGTTTAACCTTAAGGAATGCAACCTTCGCCCAATCAGATCTGAACACGCGTTGCCTTTCTGTGTATAAAAGATTGAAGTTGTTGCTCAAAAAACGAACATTAGCTTGCATCAAGCTGGGTTCCTGTCCCTTCATGGCAGCACAAAGGGGAGAGGAAGGTAGTGGTTCTGATGACAGATCACCATGCTTTAGGAAGACGTTGTTTTCAAAGTCTGCTCTTGGGAATTCTCTTGTTCTCGAAGTTCTTGCTAGCAACCTGGTCATGCTATTTAGGTCTGGTGATGATCAAACTTTGCCCTTCGATCCAAGGTTGTTGTGCTTTGATGCCGGTATGGCACTTCAGAACGTCGAGCTGGGAGTTCAAGAGTCAATGCTGTGGCGGGGAGTGGAAGAGGGGTGGAGCTCAGGACCGGACTCCAGCCTCTCTCTCTCGTGCGCTCTCTGGGCTGCCGCAGAGTGACAGTATGTGTGCTTCTCCTGCAGTTTTTCTAAGGTAAGATCTAAGATTTGGTTTGGAAACATTTGTTTCCCTCGATTCCTCGGTTTTGTTAGATTTAGTAAAGAAGTTACGGTTCCTCCACAAATTCTTTTCTTTTTTTTTTATAATTTTTTTTTATTATTATTTCTTTCTTTTTTTTTTAACATCCATTGTCTCCGTACCCTTCCCCCACACACGCTCCCCCAACCCCCGCTTCCAGTGCACGTGGTTTCACGGTTCTAGATGATAATTTCCTCCAGGCTCCATTCCTTTTTTATCGCTGGAGGCTTTTTAGGTTTCATCATCAGGATTGTCGCGGTTGCCAGAGAGCGAACTCCCAGATGGTCATCACCTTCCGAAGGCTGAAGGGCTGCAACAGAGGGAAGCAGAGCAGAGGTGAAACCCACTGACCTGCAGAGACCTGCCACCATCCCCTCCGGGCTATGCCAGCCCCACACTGCTTTTCCTGGACAGGCGGATTGAGAGTGACCGAGGGATCAGCTGAAGCCGTTGCTCAAGGTCGCCCCAGCTGCCCCAGGAATGTCCTCCTGCCCGTGTATCATTTCCTTGCAGCCTGACAAGGCCTGGCTGCACACTGCCCAGGCTCTGCCCCCTGCCCCCGGTCCCAGCACGCCATCACTCACCACTTTGGAATTCATCGCACAGTTCCTCACTATCAACTCTGGAGCGGCGCACAGCAAGCCCTAGGTAGAGAGCTCCCGTCAGACCCCCATTCCCCAGCACGCTCCCAGCAGCACAGGCTGCAGCCCGGCCAGCCCAGCTGCTTCCCCTGCTGTGCCCCAGGCAGGTACGATGCCTGAGGGGGGACCTGATCAAGGCGCCCATCGGGGCTACCAGCACGGGCAGGGTGTGCCTGGGGGGTGCAGGGCTGCACCTTGCTGCCAGGGCAGGGCCCGAAGAGGGGACTCAGGGGCTGCACTCACAGATGAATCTGACAGCCTGAAATCGCACAGAGGCCTGAGGATCCTTCAGGTGAGGCAGGCTCTGCCGCAGGTATCCTACCGCTCTCTTCTGGTTTTCGCACAGCTGGAGAAGAGCACAAAGGCATGGGGCTTGCAGACCCTCCTCAGCTGCTGGGGTCACCCACCCCTCCTGCCAGCATCCCCTTCCCACAAGCAGGGGGGCTGTGGCTCTGGGGTTGTCCTTACCAAGCAATCCCTGATACTCAGTGTGTTCTGTTCCTGGGCCGCGCGCTTCAGCCTCTTCCACCTCAGGAACTTTGCACAAGTGACTAGGGTTTCCCCAGCGGCCTACAGAGAACAGACGCTGGGAGTTGGCACCACAGGCACGCATCCCAAGAGTCTGAATGCTTGCCGACCTTGCCCTCCATTCCCAGTCCACCCCTGAGCTCGGCACACGCTTGCCTGCATCCTGATCAGGTCTGAAATGCATACCTGTGCAACACTCGGGATCTCGTCACTCATCCGAAGCAGCAGAGGAAGCAGGCCCCCACGCACGTTCTTCTTCATGCTTCCCTTCTGCCACCACACCACAGCCTCCATCAGATCTCGGAAGAGGCGGATGGAACTCTCTCGCACTTCACTTGACACCTGAGGGAGAAGGATGGGAGGACCTCAGCGCCGCACTCTCGCTGCCCATGGTGAGCATGAGCAAAGGCATGGCTGATGTGGAGGGAGATGCATCGGTCCCATTCTGCACAAGGACACTGTGCGGTGGTGCAAAGCAGTGCAACAGGTTTCCAGCACGGGGTGCCTGTGCCTCCCAGTGCTCCCGCAGCCGCCCCACCACGGCCAAGCAGAGCTCCCCAGGCTCCAGGCCAAGGAGGAGACAGGCCTGGCCCTCAGCAGTGCCTCTGGGGCACAAGCTGCCCGCTCAGCCTCCAGCTCCCTGCTACAACAGCCGGAGACAGCGCCTGGTGCTGGAAGTAAAGGGAGTGCTCGTGGGTTTGAGAGCAAGCCTTGGCAGAAGATGCTCTGCGCAGGCCTCAGTCTGGGCCACCACACAGGGGCCTCACGTCACTGACAGCGACAAAGCTGCCAGGGACGAGGCCGGCTGGGCTGCGTGGCTCTGAAGACATCCCACAAGAGCCCAAAGGAGCCCAGAGAGAAAGGATAGGGCCCTCCCGTTGTGCAGTGTGCACAGAGCTTGGCCTCCCACAGCGGACTTACATGATTAAAAAGAGGCAGCATCTTCTCAGACACCGTCACAGCACTGGAACTGGCCTCTCTCATCCCCGTGTGTCTCATCACGTTTTTGAAGATGCGCAGCGCCTCCAGAATGATGTCTGTGTTGCCAGTACTCGTGGTCTCCATGATAGTTGGCAGCAGGGCCCGTATTTCTCTTGCCTGTCCAAAACACGCAATTTTCTCTTCATCAAGAGGGCTCTGCCCACCCTGGCCCCATCCTTCAGCCCAGCTCCTGAGTCTCAGGCAAGGCCACGGCACAAGGATGCCCACCACCCCAGCACCAGGCTGCCAACAGGGCTTCATTTGACTAGGTCCTGCTCACCGTCTCACGTCTCTCCGACAGCAGGAGAAGGCCTCTGAGCCCCAGCCAGAGTATTGGCAGGCTTTCCGTCTTCAGAATATTCTGGAGGGCTGCAGGCTTACATAAGTCTTTGAGGGTTCCCTCAGTGGGGGGCATCACCTGAAACAAAGGCAGCGGTGAGAGCCGGACAGAGGCAGCAGGACTCCGTGCAACCTGCAGCTCCTGGCTCCTCTGGCAGCTCAGGGCAGGAGCTGGGCAGCAGTGTCCTTGGAAAGCGTGATGGTCCCCCTGTGCCCCATGCCTCGCACTACACAGGCCTGCTTCTCCTGCCCTCTGACCAGCCACAGCTTTGGGAGCATGCGGCCGGCAGAATCTAACACAAAAATGGCACCAGACTTGGGTGGCCACGGGCACTTCCCCTCCCCGACCCTGCAGCCTGCTCAGCCTGTGCAGAGCCACGGCTTCATCCCTGGTCCTGCCGTAGTCCTGACTGCCTCTGCCCAAGCCCCGATTTCCAGTCTGGGTGGGGTGGGCAAGGCAGGGGAGGCAGGGAGCTGGGGCAAGAGAGCCCTGAAAGAGAGCACGGTGCCTTGTCTGGTAACTCACAGGTAGATGAAGGAGGCCCAGCTCCGCTGTGCTGATGTTAAAGATCTCACACAGCTGTTGGTCCTGGAGAACACTGTACAGTTCTTCCACGATTAGCGCAGGATGTGGCAGGTGGAGCATCAACCTCCAGATGTCCAGGGTAGAGCTGCAAAGCAAGAGCAATGCTGTGTCAGCAGGGCTGCCTCAGCCACAGCACCACGGCTCCACCGTGGCCTGGGGACCCGGCTTGGGTGAGCAGGAGGGGCTGAGATGGCCTTCCCCGTGGGGCAGGGCAGGAGCCTGACGGATGGGAGGCTCTGGGCTGCCCCGGTCGGCGTTGGCTGCTGCAGCCCTGAGCGGCACACCGGCACTGAAAGGCACGGTGGGAAGGAAGGCCTGCTCCTCGATGATGTGCTGCAGCTTTCCTTGGCTCTGGCAGCCAGAGCATCTCCCAAGCCCTACTCTTCCCTTGGAATCAATGTGTGGGGCTGTCGGGGCTGGTACCTGTCACTCTGTGGAAGTTGAGTCAACACGCTCATCAGCGCATCCCCGCGAAACTCGTTGATGAGCACATCAACCACCGAGAAGAGGATGTGCTGGTGCGATGTGCTGATGCTTCCCAGGTTTCTGTGGATGAACCCCAGAATCTGTGGAACCTGGTTGGAAGAGACAGGGAGATTGCTGCTGTTGCTGTACTGCAGACATTTGCCCTGCTGCCACTGATACTGCTGTCCTTCCCACTGCTCTTTCCTGGCTTAAAATGGCTTTGGACGCCCACGAGCTGTGGAGGGCAGGGCAGGGCAGGGCAGGGAAAGGCTCGCTGATACAGCCTCATAGTGCTTACATCCATCAGCCAGATGCCAGGCTCTGTCAGAACTGCATCCAGTATAATCTTGGATCTCTCCTTGTCCTCAGTGCTGCTGTCTTGAATGGTCGTCTCAAGAGTCCGAAGGACGAAATCTGTCCTCCGAGAAGGGAGAAGTCTTTCTGCAAGTGACTGTGTAGGAAGAAAAGAAGGAAGGGAGTGAAAACATGTCAAACTGAGAGAGACAACATGGCCTAGGGTGCAAGACTGGAGGAAAAGGAAAGGTGAAGACCCTCCTTTTGGGCTCCCAGCTGTAGCCAAGCTCATCTCTCAGGTACCCCTGAGCTGTAGGCTGCTCTGGGACGCAGGGAGGGGGAGATAGGCTGGCTGGAAAGGTCCTGGCTCCTTACCTTCCCCCAGTGACTGCTGTCCAGGAAACCACACAGCCTCCACATCCGTACCATTGCCCTGTCATGCACAACTTTGGTCACGGAGCTGGTGAAAGGCAGCAGCACCTGTGAGGAGAAGAGCTTCTGGTTTGCCTGGGAGCTGCTGATGGCCACTCCAGCTGCTCCCAGTGCCGTTCCCGTGAAGAGGGCACAACAAATTCTATCAGAGAGACCTCTGGGAACAGAGCTCTGCAACAGACAGACCTCCAAGATGCCGTGCAGCTCCTCAGTGACGCTGGGGGTGGGATAGTTGTCCACCACTATCTGCAGCATCTCGTCCATAGCATGCAGGGTCTGCAAGGAAGACAGTAGCAAATGGAGGTCTCTCAGAGGTCCCTCTCACCCCCACGGGGCCGCCGCGAACCGCTCTCAGTGTAGAGGAAAAACACCTGCAGATCTATGCACAGCCTGGGGGAGGGCCCAGGGCTGCAGAGCTGCAGTGTGCAGAGCAGGCTGCAAGCACGGGGGGTTGCCTGGCCCACGGCAAGAGTAGGGGTGAAGGGAAGCGAATCCTGCCCCACTAGGATCCTTGTTAATCTCTGGACACAAGTAATCCAAGGGGGCAGCCCGGAGACCTAAGGTTTGCAGTAGTTCACCCACTACGTACATGGTCGTAGAGGAAAACGCTCAATTCCTCTTCCGGAGGAAGGTAGAAGACGACTTCAAAGCACGTGCGTAGGAGACGTGATATTTCATCCTTGGTAATGGCCTTCATTTTGCTGCAAATAGAGAGACCTCGATGCTAGGAGCGGCGCCTCGATGCTGAGGCTGGGGTAGAAGAAGTCCTCCCCTGGGCAGGACTCCCTGGGAGAGGTGGGTAGCCCTGCCAGGAGGTGCCTTCTCCTCCACGGGGCTGGAGTAGGGGAGAGCTGAGGCCATCGGATCTGAAATGTGGGATGCCTCCCTGCTAGGGTCAGGGCCACCGGGATCACGGCCTGGGGATGTGCTGGCCAAACCGGGGGCTGGGCAGCTTACCTCAAGGCAGCAATGGCATTCATGCTCAGGAATCTCAGATACGTGCTCAGCCGCTCTGTGGGCTCCTCGAGCAGTATAACCTGCAAAGCACAACTGGGATGGCACCTGGCAGCCACCAGCGCCCAGCACCAGCGCGCCTAGCACTGGCTGGCAGGGCCTGAGAAGCTCCAGTGCCCCTTAACCAGCACTGGCACACAGATGCTGTCGTACACCCCCACTGCTGAGCACTCAGCAACACCTGGGAGTCCCGCCTGGGGAACCTCGGTGCCTGTGCATGATTTCCCTGCCTCCCCCTGCCCCAGCCCTGTCCTCCCAGGGTAGAGATACACAACACAGGGGCCACGTCCCCTCACCTCGATATGCTCTGCCAGACTGTGTGTGGAGCAGAAGACATCCAGGCCCTTCATCAAGCTCATAATGGCAGCAGTGTAGCAGAGTGTGAGGATGCTGTTCAGGAACTGAATCTTCTGAGCCAGATCCTGGCGGGCACGCAGAGATACGAAGGAGTGTGAGTGGGGAAAGCCACGGCCAGGGAGACCAAGCGTTCTGGGGTGCGAAGCAGTGCGGGATGCCTGGAGGGCAGCAGCTCTGCACAGCCAGCAGCCCTCCTGCAGCCTGACGGCAGAGCCGGAGGGACAATCCGGAGATGCCGGCACAGTGGAGCTGGAGACTCGTGCAGTTACCTTTTTCCTGTGTACGTGAGAAGTGTAGGCCTTGATGCAATCGACAGCCTCCTTTTCCTCTTTGTACACGGGCAGCCAGTCAGCATCTAAGCAGGGAGGAGAGTGAGCAGCGCTGTAGAGGGGCCGAAGGCAGGCGCGAGCAGAGGAAGGAGCTCTGCCCTGTCCAGCCGTGTGCCCGCTGCCCTGGCACAGTGTGCCCGTGGCTGTGAGGACAAGGGGCCCTGGGGCAGGGGCCGAGCAGGGGGCACTGGCTGCCCCAGCCCTGCCCGCCATGCTGGGGACCCTGACTCACCGTCACTCAGCACCTGCACCTTGGTCTCCTCACTGGGCTCCGGTGGAGGCGTTCTGCTCCGGGAAGACCCACTCTCCTCCCAGGCCACACTGGGGCGGCTTGAGGCTTCCTCCTCCATCCTGCAGGATGAGGAGGGGGCAGCCGCTGAGCTGCCGGGGCTAGACATAAATGACGTGGGTGGGCTGCGCTCGGGGGCTCGTCGCCAGACCCGCACACTCCTGCCCTGTCCCTTCGCTGTCCTGCCGGACACTGAGTGGTCTCCGTGTCGGCACCAGCTATCAATGGGTGTCTTGGGATGAGTAACAATGGGCCCTGCTGCCCGGCCCGGGCGGGGTTGGTTCTGGGTTCCATCTTCAAATGGCTCAGGAGAAACTCCTCCAGCGGAGTACTGCCCTCAGTTTGCTTGAGATAAATCCTGTCAGTGGAAGGGACACGTGGCCTGTTTAGAAACATAAGCTGATTCAACAAGGCTTGTACAGATGATTTCCTTGGACTGCTACCACACAGTCAAGTGCACATTTGTCCTTTTATGCCACTTCAGCCAAAGGGTCATCTGTTAGAAAATAAACATTAGATACATTAGAAAGGACCTACAAGGTCATCTAGTCCAACCATCCACCCACCACCATCCCTACCCACCAAGCTACTAAATCAAATCCCTTAGCACCTCATCTAAACGCTTCTTGAACAGCGCTAGGGACGGTGCCTCAACCACCTCCCTAGGCAGGCCATTCCAGTGCCTGACCACTCTCTCAGAGAAAAAATTTTTCCTCAAATTTAATCTAAATCTTCCCCGGCTCAACTTGTGGCCATTCCCTCTTGTCCTGTCTTTAGTTTTCTGGGAGAAGAGGCCGACACCCTCCTCACCATAGCTTCCCCTTCAGGAAGTGGTAGAGTGCTATGAGGTCTTCTCTGAGCCTCCTTTTCTCCAGACTAAACAATCCCAGCTCCCTCAGCTGCTCCTCGTAAGACTTGTGCTCCAGACCCCTCACCAGTTTTGTTACCCTTCTCTGAACACGCTCCAGGGCCTCGATGTCTTTCTTGTAGTAAGGGGCCCAAAACTGAACACAGTACTCGAGGTGCGGCCGCACCAGAGCTGAGTACAGGGGGATGATCACCTCCCTGCTCCTGCTGGCCACACTATTCCTAATACAGGCCAGGATGCCATTGGCCTTCTTGGCCACCTGGGCACATGGCCGGCTCATGTTGAGCCGAGCATCAACCAGCACCCCCAGGTCCTTTTCCTCCATACAGTCTTCAAGCCATTCTGCCCCAAGCCTATAGCATTGCATGGGGTTACCGTGGCCAAAGTGCAGGACCCGGCACTCGGCCTTATTGAACCTCATCCCATTGACCTCAGCCCAGCTGTTGAGCCTATCCAGATCCCGCTGAAGGGCCTCCCTGCCCTCAGGCAGATCGACACATCCTCCCAACTTGGTGTCATCCGCAAACTTACTGAGGGTACACTCAATCCCCTTGTCTAGGTCATCAATAAAGATATTAAACAAGATGAGCCCCAATACCGACCCTTGGGGGACACTACTCGTAAAATGGGACGCCAGCTGGACTTAACTCCATTAACCACTACCCGCTGGGCACGGCCATCGAGCCAATTCTCAACCCAAAGAAGAGTGAGCCTGTCCACACCACAGGCTGCCAGTTTCCCCAGGAGAATACTGTGGGAGACCATGCCAAAGGCTTTGCTGAAGTCCAGGTAGACTGCATCAACAGCCTTTCCCTCATCTACCAGCCTGGTCAACCAGTCGTAGAAGGAGATGAGGTTGGACAAGCACGACCTGCTCTTTGTGAACCCGTGCTGGCTAGGTCTGATCCCCTGGTTGCCATGCATGTGCCGTGTGATCTCCCTCAAGATCAACCGCTCCATAACTTTCCCTGATACCGAGGTCAGGCTGACAGGCCTGTAGTTCCCCGGATCTTCCTTACGGCCTTTCTTGTAGATGGGAGTCACGTCGGCAAGCTTCCAATCTTGTGGGACCTCTCCAGATGACCAGGAATGCTGATAGAGGGCAGAAAGCGGCTTGGCAATCACCTCTGCCAGCTCCCTCAGCACCCTTGGGTGGATCCCATCTGGTCCCATGGACTTGTGGCAGTTGAGATGGAGGAGCAGGTCTCTGACTGTCTCTGCTGGGATCACAGGGGGTGTATGATGCCCTTTGTCCCAAACTTTCAGGCCAGGGCAAAAAGTTCCCAGTTGATAACTGATCTGTTAAAGACAGATGTGAAGAAGGCATTGAGAACCGCAGCCTTTTCCTTGTCCTCTGTGGTTACATTCCCGGCTGCATCAAGTAAAGTAAGGAAATTCTCCTTAGTTCTTCTTTTACTCTTAGTATATCTGTACGAGGATTTTTTGCTCTCCTTTACTGCAGTAGCCAGTCTAAGTTCAAGCTGGGCTCTTGCAATTCTAACTTCCTGCCTGCAAATCTTGGCAAGTTCTCTGTAGTCTCCCCAAGTAGCCTGTCCCGTCTTCCAGAGGACATAGACTCTCTTTTTCTCCCAGAGTCTCAACAGAAGTTCCCAGTTCATCCACACTGGCCTTCTTCCCCTCCAGCTCGACTTACGGCTCGACGTATGGCTTACACTTAGCTAAAATAGATGTCTGTGTGTGTGAGTGTATGCTGACTAAAACTCTAATCCTCTGTGTTGCACTGAATGCATAGTTTGCTTGCCTTTGCTCCTGAGACATCCTGTCTTCCAGATACAAACATCCCCCTCAACAGCACCGCTCATCCAGGTTGCAGGAACAAAGGGATTGGCACTGGTTGGACAACTTGTTCTTGGGATGGGGTCTGAACGGATGGCTTCGCAGCACCTCAAAAATGATGTGCTATATTGTGATGACCATTGTAACGCTTTTGCTGTTACTTCCTTGTATTTTCCAATGTGTGCAAAACATGATTGACAGCGCTACAAAGAAAATATTCATAGCGCAACAGAAAGGGGGAGATGTGGGCAATGGCAAGAGTGCGAGCCGGACAGAACTGCTAGCTAAGCAGGAATTTGACCACAAGCCTTGGATGGAGGCTGTGTAAAGGTAAGCTGACAAGGTCAAGATAACCGTGTTTGAGGAGTGAAAAGAAACAGGACACTGTAACAGAAGGTGATAGGGAACTGCTCATTTGGAGGACCAGGAGTGCCTTGTATTGTGATGATGTTTAACCTTAAGGAATGCAACCTTCGCCCAATCAGATCTGAACACGCGTTGCCTTTCTGTGTATAAAAGATTGAAGTTGTTGCTCAAAAAACGAACATTAGCTTGCATCAAGCTGGGTTCCTGTCCCTTCATGGCAGCACAAAGGGGAGAGGAAGGTAGTGGTTCTGATGACAGATCACCATGCTTTAGGAAGACGTTGTTTTCAAAGTCTGCTCTTGGGAATTCTCTTGTTCTCGAAGTTCTTGCTAGCAACCTGGTCATGCTATTTAGGTCTGGTGATGATCAAACTTTGCCCTTCGATCCAAGGTTGTTGTGCTTTGATGCCGGTATGGCACTTCAGAACGTCGAGCTGGGAGTTCAAGAGTCAATGCTGTGGCGGGGAGTGGAAGAGGGGTGGAGCTCAGGACCGGACTCCAGCCTCTCTCTCTCGTGCGCTCTCTGGGCTGCCGCAGAGTGACAGTATGTGTGCTTCTCCTGCAGTTTTTCTAAGGTAAGATCTAAGATTTGGTTTGGAAACATTTGTTTCCCTCGATTCCTCGGTTTTGTTAGATTTAGTAAAGAAGTTACGGTTCCTCCACAAATTCTTTTCTTTTTTTTTTATAATTTTTTTTTATTATTATTTCTTTCTTTTTTTTTTAACATCCATTGTCTCCGTACCCTTCCCCCACACACGCTCCCCCAACCCCCGCTTCCAGTGCACGTGGTTTCACGGTTCTAGATGATAATTTCCTCCAGGCTCCATTCCTTTTTTATCGCTGGAGGCTTTTTAGGTTTCATCATCAGGATTGTCGCGGTTGCCAGAGAGCGAACTCCCAGATGGTCATCACCTTCCGAAGGCTGAAGGGCTGCAACAGAGGGAAGCAGAGCAGAGGTGAAACCCACTGACCTGCAGAGACCTGCCACCATCCCCTCCGGGCTATGCCAGCCCCACACTGCTTTTCCTGGACAGGCGGATTGAGAGTGACCGAGGGATCAGCTGAAGCCGTTGCTCAAGGTCGCCCCAGCTGCCCCAGGAATGTCCTCCTGCCCGTGTATCATTTCCTTGCAGCCTGACAAGGCCTGGCTGCACACTGCCCAGGCTCTGCCCCCTGCCCCCGGTCCCAGCACGCCATCACTCACCACTTTGGAATTCATCGCACAGTTCCTCACTATCAACTCTGGAGCGGCGCACAGCAAGCCCTAGGTAGAGAGCTCCCGTCAGACCCCCATTCCCCAGCACGCTCCCAGCAGCACAGGCTGCAGCCCGGCCAGCCCAGCTGCTTCCCCTGCTGTGCCCCAGGCAGGTACGATGCCTGAGGGGGGACCTGATCAAGGCGCCCATCGGGGCTACCAGCACGGGCAGGGTGTGCCTGGGGGGTGCAGGGCTGCACCTTGCTGCCAGGGCAGGGCCCGAAGAGGGGACTCAGGGGCTGCACTCACAGATGAATCTGACAGCCTGAAATCGCACAGAGGCCTGAGGATCCTTCAGGTGAGGCAGGCTCTGCCGCAGGTATCCTACCGCTCTCTTCTGGTTTTCGCACAGCTGGAGAAGAGCACAAAGGCATGGGGCTTGCAGACCCTCCTCAGCTGCTGGGGTCACCCACCCCTCCTGCCAGCATCCCCTTCCCACAAGCAGGGGGGCTGTGGCTCTGGGGTTGTCCTTACCAAGCAATCCCTGATACTCAGTGTGTTCTGTTCCTGGGCCGCGCGCTTCAGCCTCTTCCACCTCAGGAACTTTGCACAAGTGACTAGGGTTTCCCCAGCGGCCTACAGAGAACAGACGCTGGGAGTTGGCACCACAGGCACGCATCCCAAGAGTCTGAATGCTTGCCGACCTTGCCCTCCATTCCCAGTCCACCCCTGAGCTCGGCACACGCTTGCCTGCATCCTGATCAGGTCTGAAATGCATACCTGTGCAACACTCGGGATCTCGTCACTCATCCGAAGCAGCAGAGGAAGCAGGCCCCCACGCACGTTCTTCTTCATGCTTCCCTTCTGCCACCACACCACAGCCTCCATCAGATCTCGGAAGAGGCGGATGGAACTCTCTCGCACTTCACTTGACACCTGAGGGAGAAGGATGGGAGGACCTCAGCGCCGCACTCTCGCTGCCCATGGTGAGCATGAGCAAAGGCATGGCTGATGTGGAGGGAGATGCATCGGTCCCATTCTGCACAAGGACACTGTGCGGTGGTGCAAAGCAGTGCAACAGGTTTCCAGCACGGGGTGCCTGTGCCTCCCAGTGCTCCCGCAGCCGCCCCACCACGGCCAAGCAGAGCTCCCCAGGCTCCAGGCCAAGGAGGAGACAGGCCTGGCCCTCAGCAGTGCCTCTGGGGCACAAGCTGCCCGCTCAGCCTCCAGCTCCCTGCTACAACAGCCGGAGACAGCGCCTGGTGCTGGAAGTAAAGGGAGTGCTCGTGGGTTTGAGAGCAAGCCTTGGCAGAAGATGCTCTGCGCAGGCCTCAGTCTGGGCCACCACACAGGGGCCTCACGTCACTGACAGCGACAAAGCTGCCAGGGACGAGGCCGGCTGGGCTGCGTGGCTCTGAAGACATCCCACAAGAGCCCAAAGGAGCCCAGAGAGAAAGGATAGGGCCCTCCCGTTGTGCAGTGTGCACAGAGCTTGGCCTCCCACAGCGGACTTACATGATTAAAAAGAGGCAGCATCTTCTCAGCCACCGTCACAGCACTGGAACTGGCCTCTCTCATCCCCGTGTGTCTCATCACGTTTTTGAAGATGCGCAGCGCCTCCAGAATGATGTCTGTGTTGCCAGTACTCGTGGTCTCCATGATAGTTGGCAGCAGGGCCCGTATTTCTCTTGCCTGTCCAAAACACGCAATTTTCTCTTCATCAAGAGGGCTCTGCCCACCCTGGCCCCATCCTTCAGCCCAGCTCCTGAGTCTCAGGCAAGGCCACGGCACAAGGATGCCCACCACCCCAGCACCAGGCTGCCAACAGGGCTTCATTTGACTAGGTCCTGCTCACCGTCTCACGTCTCTCCGACAGCAGGAGAAGGCCTCTGAGCCCCAGCCAGAGTATTGGCAGGCTTTCCGTCTTCAGAATATTCTGGAGGGCTGCAGGCTTACATAAGTCTTTGAGGGTTCCCTCAGTGGGGGGCATCACCTGAAACAAAGGCAGCGGTGAGAGCCGGACAGAGGCAGCAGGACTCCGTGCAACCTGCAGCTCCTGGCTCCTCTGGCAGCTCAGGGCAGGAGCTGGGCAGCAGTGTCCTTGGAAAGCGTGATGGTCCCCCTGTGCCCCATGCCTCGCACTACACAGGCCTGCTTCTCCTGCCCTCTGACCAGCCACAGCTTTGGGAGCATGCGGCCGGCAGAATCTAACACAAAAATGGCACCAGACTTGGGTGGCCACGGGCACTTCCCCTCCCCGACCCTGCAGCCTGCTCAGCCTGTGCAGAGCCACGGCTTCATCCCTGGTCCTGCCGTAGTCCTGACTGCCTCTGCCCAAGCCCCGATTTCCAGTCTGGGTGGGGTGGGCAAGGCAGGGGAGGCAGGGAGCTGGGGCAAGAGAGCCCTGAAAGAGAGCACGGTGCCTTGTCTGGTAACTCACAGGTAGATGAAGGAGGCCCAGCTCCGCTGTGCTGATGTTAAAGATCTCACACAGCTGTTGGTCCTGGAGAACACTGTACAGTTCTTCCACGATTAGCGCAGGATGTGGCAGGTGGAGCATCAACCTCCAGATGTCCAGGGTAGAGCTGCAAAGCAAGAGCAATGCTGTGTCAGCAGGGCTGCCTCAGCCACAGCACCACGGCTCCACCGTGGCCTGGGGACCCGGCTTGGGTGAGCAGGAGGGGCTGAGATGGCCTTCCCCGTGGGGCAGGGCAGGAGCCTGACGGATGGGAGGCTCTGGGCTGCCCCGGTCGGCGTTGGCTGCTGCAGCCCTGAGCGGCACACCGGCACTGAAAGGCACGGTGGGAAGGAAGGCCTGCTCCTCGATGATGTGCTGCAGCTTTCCTTGGCTCTGGCAGCCAGAGCATCTCCCAAGCCCTACTCTTCCCTTGGAATCAATGTGTGGGGCTGTCGGGGCTGGTACCTGTCACTCTGTGGAAGTTGAGTCAACACGCTCATCAGCGCATCCCCGCGAAACTCGTTGATGAGCACATCAACCACCGAGAAGAGGATGTGCTGGTGCGATGTGCTGATGCTTCCCAGGTTTCTGTGGATGAACCCCAGAATCTGTGGAACCTGGTTGGAAGAGACAGGGAGATTGCTGCTGTTGCTGTACTGCAGACATTTGCCCTGCTGCCACTGATACTGCTGTCCTTCCCACTGCTCTTTCCTGGCTTAAAATGGCTTTGGACGCCCACGAGCTGTGGAGGGCAGGGCAGGGCAGGGCAGGGAAAGGCTCGCTGATACAGCCTCATAGTGCTTACATCCATCAGCCAGATGCCAGGCTCTGTCAGAACTGCATCCAGTATAATCTTGGATCTCTCCTTGTCCTCAGTGCTGCTGTCTTGAATGGTCGTCTCAAGAGTCCGAAGGACGAAATCTGTCCTCCGAGAAGGGAGAAGTCTTTCTGCAAGTGACTGTGTAGGAAGAAAAGAAGGAAGGGAGTGAAAACATGTCAAACTGAGAGAGACAACATGGCCTAGGGTGCAAGACTGGAGGAAAAGGAAAGGTGAAGACCCTCCTTTTGGGCTCCCAGCTGTAGCCAAGCTCATCTCTCAGGTACCCCTGAGCTGTAGGCTGCTCTGGGACGCAGGGAGGGGGAGATAGGCTGGCTGGAAAGGTCCTGGCTCCTTACCTTCCCCCAGTGACTGCTGTCCAGGAAACCACACAGCCTCCACATCCGTACCATTGCCCTGTCATGCACAACTTTGGTCACGGAGCTGGTGAAAGGCAGCAGCACCTGTGAGGAGAAGAGCTTCTGGTTTGCCTGGGAGCTGCTGATGGCCACTCCAGCTGCTCCCAGTGCCGTTCCCGTGAAGAGGGCACAACAAATTCTATCAGAGAGACCTCTGGGAACAGAGCTCTGCAACAGACAGACCTCCAAGATGCCGTGCAGCTCCTCAGTGACGCTGGGGGTGGGATAGTTGTCCACCACTATCTGCAGCATCTCGTCCATAGCATGCAGGGTCTGCAAGGAAGACAGTAGCAAATGGAGGTCTCTCAGAGGTCCCTCTCACCCCCACGGGGCCGCCGCGAACCGCTCTCAGTGTAGAGGAAAAACACCTGCAGATCTATGCACAGCCTGGGGGAGGGCCCAGGGCTGCAGAGCTGCAGTGTGCAGAGCAGGCTGCAAGCACGGGGGGTTGCCTGGCCCACGGCAAGAGTAGGGGTGAAGGGAAGCGAATCCTGCCCCACTAGGATCCTTGTTAATCTCTGGACACAAGTAATCCAAGGGGGCAGCCCGGAGACCTAAGGTTTGCAGTAGTTCACCCACTACGTACATGGTCGTAGAGGAAAACGCTCAATTCCTCTTCCGGAGGAAGGTAGAAGACGACTTCAAAGCACGTGCGTAGGAGACGTGATATTTCATCCTTGGTAATGGCCTTCATTTTGCTGCAAATAGAGAGACCTCGATGCTAGGAGCGGCGCCTCGATGCTGAGGCTGGGGTAGAAGAAGTCCTCCCCTGGGCAGGACTCCCTGGGAGAGGTGGGTAGCCCTGCCAGGAGGTGCCTTCTCCTCCACGGGGCTGGAGTAGGGGAGAGCTGAGGCCATCGGATCTGAAATGTGGGATGCCTCCCTGCTAGGGTCAGGGCCACCGGGATCACGGCCTGGGGATGTGCTGGCCAAACCGGGGGCTGGGCAGCTTACCTCAAGGCAGCAATGGCATTCATGCTCAGGAATCTCAGATACGTGCTCAGCCGCTCTGTGGGCTCCTCGAGCAGTATAACCTGCAAAGCACAACTGGGATGGCACCTGGCAGCCACCAGCGCCCAGCACCAGCGCGCCTAGCACTGGCTGGCAGGGCCTGAGAAGCTCCAGTGCCCCTTAACCAGCACTGGCACACAGATGCTGTCGTACACCCCCACTGCTGAGCACTCAGCAACACCTGGGAGTCCCGCCTGGGGAACCTCGGTGCCTGTGCATGATTTCCCTGCCTCCCCCTGCCCCAGCCCTGTCCTCCCAGGGTAGAGATACACAACACAGGGGCCACGTCCCCTCACCTCGATATGCTCTGCCAGACTGTGTGTGGAGCAGAAGACATCCAGGCCCTTCATCAAGCTCATAATGGCAGCAGTGTAGCAGAGTGTGAGGATGCTGTTCAGGAACTGAATCTTCTGAGCCAGATCCTGGCGGGCACGCAGAGATACGAAGGAGTGTGAGTGGGGAAAGCCACGGCCAGGGAGACCAAGCGTTCTGGGGTGCGAAGCAGTGCGGGATGCCTGGAGGGCAGCAGCTCTGCACAGCCAGCAGCCCTCCTGCAGCCTGACGGCAGAGCCGGAGGGACAATCCGGAGATGCCGGCACAGTGGAGCTGGAGACTCGTGCAGTTACCTTTTTCCTGTGTACGTGAGAAGTGTAGGCCTTGATGCAATCGACAGCCTCCTTTTCCTCTTTGTACACGGGCAGCCAGTCAGCATCTAAGCAGGGAGGAGAGTGAGCAGCGCTGTAGAGGGGCCGAAGGCAGGCGCGAGCAGAGGAAGGAGCTCTGCCCTGTCCAGCCGTGTGCCCGCTGCCCTGGCACAGTGTGCCCGTGGCTGTGAGGACAAGGGGCCCTGGGGCAGGGGCCGAGCAGGGGGCACTGGCTGCCCCAGCCCTGCCCGCCATGCTGGGGACCCTGACTCACCGTCACTCAGCACCTGCACCTTGGTCTCCTCACTGGGCTCCGGTGGAGGCGTTCTGCTCCGGGAAGACCCACTCTCCTCCCAGGCCACACTGGGGCGGCTTGAGGCTTCCTCCTCCATCCTGCAGGATGAGGAGGGGGCAGCCGCTGAGCTGCCGGGGCTAGACATAAATGACGTGGGTGGGCTGCGCTCGGGGGCTCGTCGCCAGACCCGCACACTCCTGCCCTGTCCCTTCGCTGTCCTGCCGGACACTGAGTGGTCTCCGTGTCGGCACCAGCTATCAATGGGTGTCTTGGGATGAGTAACAATGGGCCCTGCTGCCCGGCCCGGGCGGGGTTGGTTCTGGGTTCCATCTTCAAATGGCTCAGGAGAAACTCCTCCAGCGGAGTACTGCCCTCAGTTTGCTTGAGATAAATCCTGTCAGTGGAAGGGACACGTGGCCTGTTTAGAAACATAAGCTGATTCAACAAGGCTTGTACAGATGATTTCCTTGGACTGCTACCACACAGTCAAGTGCACATTTGTCCTTTTATGCCACTTCAGCCAAAGGGTCATCTGTTAGAAAATAAACATTAGATACATTAGAAAGGACCTACAAGGTCATCTAGTCCAACCATCCACCCACCACCATCCCTACCCACCAAGCTACTAAATCAAATCCCTTAGCACCTCATCTAAACGCTTCTTGAACAGCGCTAGGGACGGTGCCTCAACCACCTCCCTAGGCAGGCCATTCCAGTGCCTGACCACTCTCTCAGAGAAAAAATTTTTCCTCAAATTTAATCTAAATCTTCCCCAGCTCAACTTGTGGCCATTCCCTCTTGTCCTGTCTTTAGTTTTCTGGGAGAAGAGGCCGACACCCTCCTCACCATAGCTTCCCCTTCAGGAAGTGGTAGAGTGCTATGAGGTCTTCTCTGAGCCTCCTTTTCTCCAGACTAAACAATCCCAGCTCCCTCAGCTGCTCCTCGTAAGACTTGTGCTCCAGACCCCTCACCAGTTTTGTTACCCTTCTCTGAACACGCTCCAGGGCCTCGATGTCTTTCTTGTAGTAAGGGGCCCAAAACTGAACACAGTACTCGAGGTGCGGCCGCACCAGAGCTGAGTACAGGGGGATGATCACCTCCCTGCTCCTGCTGGCCACACTATTCCTAATACAGGCCAGGATGCCATTGGCCTTCTTGGCCACCTGGGCACATGGCCGGCTCATGTTGAGCCGAGCATCAACCAGCACCCCCAGGTCCTTTTCCTCCATACAGTCTTCAAGCCATTCTGCCCCAAGCCTATAGCATTGCATGGGGTTACCGTGGCCAAAGTGCAGGACCCGGCACTCGGCCTTATTGAACCTCATCCCATTGACCTCAGCCCAGCTGTTGAGCCTATCCAGATCCCGCTGAAGGGCCTCCCTGCCCTCAGGCAGATCGACACATCCTCCCAACTTGGTGTCATCCGCAAACTTACTGAGGGTACACTCAATCCCCTCGTCTAGGTCATCAATAAAGATATTAAACAAGATGAGCCCCAATACCGACCCTTGGGGGACACTACTCGTAAAATGGGACGCCAGCTGGACTTAACTCCATTAACCACTACCCGCTGGGCACGGCCATCGAGCCAATTCTCAACCCAAAGAAGAGTGAGCCTGTCCACACCACGGGCTGCCAGTTTCCCCAGGAGAATACTGTGGGAGACCATGCCAAAGGCTTTGCTGAAGTCCAGGTAGACTGCATCAACAGCCTTTCCCTCATCTACCAGCCTGGTCAACCAGTCGTAGAAGGAGATGAGGTTGGACAAGCACGACCTGCTCTTTGTGAACCCGTGCTGGCTAGGTCTGATCCCCTGGTTGCCATGCATGTGCCGTGTGATCTCCCTCAAGATCAACCGCTCCATAACTTTCCCTGATACCGAGGTCAGGCTGACAGGCCTGTAGTTCCCCGGATCTTCCTTACGGCCTTTCTTGTAGATGGGAGTCACGTCGGCAAGCTTCCAATCTTGTGGGACCTCTCCAGATGACCAGGAATGCTGATAGAGGGCAGAAAGCGGCTTGGCAATCACCTCTGCCAGCTCCCTCAGCACCCTTGGGTGGATCCCATCTGGTCCCATGGACTTGTGGCAGTTGAGATGGAGGAGCAGGTCTCTGACTGTCTCTGCTGGGATCACAGGGGGTGTATGATGCCCTTTGTCCCAAACTTTCAGGCCAGGGCAAAAAGTTCCCAGTTGATAACTGATCTGTTAAAGACAGATGTGAAGAAGGCATTGAGAACCGCAGCCTTTTCCTTGTCCTCTGTGGTTACATTCCCGGCTGCATCAAGTAAAGTAAGGAAATTCTCCTTAGTTCTTCTTTTACTCTTAGTATATCTGTACGAGGATTTTTTGCTCTCCTTTACTGCAGTAGCCAGTCTAAGTTCAAGCTGGGCTCTTGCAATTCTAACTTCCTGCCTGCAAATCTTGGCAAGTTCTCTGTAGTCTCCCCAAGTAGCCTGTCCCGTCTTCCAGAGGACATAGACTCTCTTTTTCTCCCAGAGTCTCAACAGAAGTTCCCAGTTCATCCACACTGGCCTTCTTCCCCTCCAGCTCGACTTACGGCTCGACGTATGGCTTACACTTAGCTAAAATAGATGTCTGTGTGTGTGAGTGTATGCTGACTAAAACTCTAATCCTCTGTGTTGCACTGAATGCATAGTTTGCTTGCCTTTGCTCCTGAGACATCCTGTCTTCCAGATACAAACATCCCCCTCAACAGCACCGCTCATCCAGGTTGCAGGAACAAAGGGATTGGCACTGGTTGGACAACTTGTTCTTGGGATGGGGTCTGAACGGATGGCTTCGCAGCACCTCAAAAATGATGTGCTATATTGTGATGACCATTGTAACGCTTTTGCTGTTACTTCCTTGTATTTTCCAATGTGTGCAAAACATGATTGACAGCGCTACAAAGAAAATATTCATAGCGCAACAGAAAGGGGGAGATGTGGGCAATGGCAAGAGTGCGAGCCGGACAGAACTGCTAGCTAAGCAGGAATTTGACCACAAGCCTTGGATGGAGGCTGTGTAAAGGTAAGCTGACAAGGTCAAGATAACCGTGTTTGAGGAGTGAAAAGAAACAGGACACTGTAACAGAAGGTGATAGGGAACTGCTCATTTGGAGGACCAGGAGTGCCTTGTATTGTGATGATGTTTAACCTTAAGGAATGCAACCTTCGCCCAATCAGATCTGAACACGCGTTGCCTTTCTGTGTATAAAAGATTGAAGTTGTTGCTCAAAAAACGAACATTAGCTTGCATCAAGCTGGGTTCCTGTCCCTTCATGGCAGCACAAAGGGGAGAGGAAGGTAGTGGTTCTGATGACAGATCACCATGCTTTAGGAAGACGTTGTTTTCAAAGTCTGCTCTTGGGAATTCTCTTGTTCTCGAAGTTCTTGCTAGCAACCTGGTCATGCTATTTAGGTCTGGTGATGATCAAACTTTGCCCTTCGATCCAAGGTTGTTGTGCTTTGATGCCGGTATGGCACTTCAGAACGTCGAGCTGGGAGTTCAAGAGTCAATGCTGTGGCGGGGAGTGGAAGAGGGGTGGAGCTCAGGACCGGACTCCAGCCTCTCTCTCTCGTGCGCTCTCTGGGCTGCCGCAGAGTGACAGTATGTGTGCTTCTCCTGCAGTTTTTCTAAGGTAAGATCTAAGATTTGGTTTGGAAACATTTGTTTCCCTCGATTCCTCGGTTTTGTTAGATTTAGTAAAGAAGTTACGGTTCCTCCACAAATTCTTTTCTTTTTTTTTTATAATTTTTTTTTATTATTATTTCTTTCTTTTTTTTTTAACATCCATTGTCTCCGTACCCTTCCCCCACACACGCTCCCCCAACCCCCGCTTCCAGTGCACGTGGTTTCACGGTTCTAGATGATAATTTCCTCCAGGCTCCATTCCTTTTTTATCGCTGGAGGCTTTTTAGGTTTCATCATCAGGATTGTCGCGGTTGCCAGAGAGCGAACTCCCAGATGGTCATCACCTTCCGAAGGCTGAAGGGCTGCAACAGAGGGAAGCAGAGCAGAGGTGAAACCCACTGACCTGCAGAGACCTGCCACCTTCCCCTCCGGGCTATGCCAGCCCCACACTGCTTTTCCTGGACAGGCGGATTGAGAGTGACCGAGGGATCAGCTGAAGCCGTTGCTCAAGGTCGCCCCAGCTGCCCCAGGAATGTCCTCCTGCCCGTGTATCATTTCCTTGCAGCCTGACAAGGCCTGGCTGCACACTGCCCAGGCTCTGCCCCCTGCCCCCGGTCCCAGCACGCCATCACTCACCACTTTGGAATTCATCGCACAGTTCCTCACTATCAACTCTGGAGCGGCGCACAGCAAGCCCTAGGTAGAGAGCTCCCGTCAGACCCCCATTCCCCAGCACGCTCCCAGCAGCACAGGCTGCAGCCCGGCCAGCCCAGCTGCTTCCCCTGCTGTGCCCCAGGCAGGTACGATGCCTGAGGGGGGACCTGATCAAGGCGCCCATCGGGGCTACCAGCACGGGCAGGGTGTGCCTGGGGGGTGCAGGGCTGCACCTTGCTGCCAGGGCAGGGCCCGAAGAGGGGACTCAGGGGCTGCACTCACAGATGAATCTGACAGCCTGAAATCGCACAGAGGCCTGAGGATCCTTCAGGTGAGGCAGGCTCTGCCGCAGGTATCCTACCGCTCTCTTCTGGTTTTCGCACAGCTGGAGAAGAGCACAAAGGCATGGGGCTTGCAGACCCTCCTCAGCTGCTGGGGTCACCCACCCCTCCTGCCAGCATCCCCTTCCCACAAGCAGGGGGGCTGTGGCTCTGGGGTTGTCCTTACCAAGCAATCCCTGATACTCAGTGTGTTCTGTTCCTGGGCCGCGCGCTTCAGCCTCTTCCACCTCAGGAACTTTGCACAAGTGACTAGGGTTTCCCCAGCGGCCTACAGAGAACAGACGCTGGGAGTTGGCACCACAGGCACGCATCCCAAGAGTCTGAATGCTTGCCGACCTTGCCCTCCATTCCCAGTCCACCCCTGAGCTCGGCACACGCTTGCCTGCATCCTGATCAGGTCTGAAATGCATACCTGTGCAACACTCGGGATCTCGTCACTCATCCGAAGCAGCAGAGGAAGCAGGCCCCCACGCACGTTCTTCTTCATGCTTCCCTTCTGCCACCACACCACAGCCTCCATCAGATCTCGGAAGAGGCGGATGGAACTCTCTCGCACTTCACTTGACACCTGAGGGAGAAGGATGGGAGGACCTCAGCGCCGCACTCTCGCTGCCCATGGTGAGCATGAGCAAAGGCATGGCTGATGTGGAGGGAGATGCATCGGTCCCATTCTGCACAAGGACACTGTGCGGTGGTGCAAAGCAGTGCAACAGGTTTCCAGCACGGGGTGCCTGTGCCTCCCAGTGCTCCCGCAGCCGCCCCACCACGGCCAAGCAGAGCTCCCCAGGCTCCAGGCCAAGGAGGAGACAGGCCTGGCCCTCAGCAGTGCCTCTGGGGCACAAGCTGCCCGCTCAGCCTCCAGCTCCCTGCTACAACAGCCGGAGACAGCGCCTGGTGCTGGAAGTAAAGGGAGTGCTCATGGGTTTGAGAGCAAGCCTTGGCAGAAGATGCTCTGCGCAGGCCTCAGTCTGGGCCACCACACAGGGGCCTCACGTCACTGACAGCGACAAAGCTGCCAGGGACGAGGCCGGCTGGGCTGCGTGGCTCTGAAGACATCCCACAAGAGCCCAAAGGAGCCCAGAGAGAAAGGATAGGGCCCTCCCGTTGTGCAGTGTGCACAGAGCTTGGCCTCCCACAGCGGACTTACATGATTAAAAAGAGGCAGCATCTTCTCAGCCACCGTCACAGCACTGGAACTGGCCTCTCTCATCCCCGTGTGTCTCATCACGTTTTTGAAGATGCGCAGCGCCTCCAGAATGATGTCTGTGTTGCCAGTACTCGTGGTCTCCATGATAGTTGGCAGCAGGGCCCGTATTTCTCTTGCCTGTCCAAAACACGCAATTTTCTCTTCATCAAGAGGGCTCTGCCCACCCTGGCCCCATCCTTCAGCCCAGCTCCTGAGTCTCAGGCAAGGCCACGGCACAAGGATGCCCACCACCCCAGCACCAGGCTGCCAACAGGGCTTCATTTGACTAGGTCCTGCTCACCGTCTCACGTCTCTCCGACAGCAGGAGAAGGCCTCTGAGCCCCAGCCAGAGTATTGGCAGGCTTTCCGTCTTCAGAATATTCTGGAGGGCTGCAGGCTTACATAAGTCTTTGAGGGTTCCCTCAGTGGGGGGCATCACCTGAAACAAAGGCAGCGGTGAGAGCCGGACAGAGGCAGCAGGACTCCGTGCAACCTGCAGCTCCTGGCTCCTCTGGCAGCTCAGGGCAGGAGCTGGGCAGCAGTGTCCTTGGAAAGCGTGATGGTCCCCCTGTGCCCCATGCCTCGCACTACACAGGCCTGCTTCTCCTGCCCTCTGACCAGCCACAGCTTTGGGAGCATGCGGCCGGCAGAATCTAACACAAAAATGGCACCAGACTTGGGTGGCCACGGGCACTTCCCCTCCCCGACCCTGCAGCCTGCTCAGCCTGTGCAGAGCCACGGCTTCATCCCTGGTCCTGCCGTAGTCCTGACTGCCTCTGCCCAAGCCCCGATTTCCAGTCTGGGTGGGGTGGGCAAGGCAGGGGAGGCAGGGAGCTGGGGCAAGAGAGCCCTGAAAGAGAGCACGGTGCCTTGTCTGGTAACTCACAGGTAGATGAAGGAGGCCCAGCTCCGCTGTGCTGATGTTAAAGATCTCACACAGCTGTTGGTCCTGGAGAACACTGTACAGTTCTTCCACGATTAGCGCAGGATGTGGCAGGTGGAGCATCAACCTCCAGATGTCCAGGGTAGAGCTGCAAAGCAAGAGCAATGCTGTGTCAGCAGGGCTGCCTCAGCCACAGCACCACGGCTCCACCGTGGCCTGGGGACCCGGCTTGGGTGAGCAGGAGGGGCTGAGATGGCCTTCCCCGTGGGGCAGGGCAGGAGCCTGACGGATGGGAGGCTCTGGGCTGCCCCGGTCGGCGTTGGCTGCTGCAGCCCTGAGCGGCACACCGGCACTGAAAGGCACGGTGGGAAGGAAGGCCTGCTCCTCGATGATGTGCTGCAGCTTTCCTTGGCTCTGGCAGCCAGAGCATCTCCCAAGCCCTACTCTTCCCTTGGAATCAATGTGTGGGGCTGTCGGGGCTGGTACCTGTCACTCTGTGGAAGTTGAGTCAACACGCTCATCAGCGCATCCCCGCGAAACTCGTTGATGAGCACATCAACCACCGAGAAGAGGATGTGCTGGTGCGATGTGCTGATGCTTCCCAGGTTTCTGTGGATGAACCCCAGAATCTGTGGAACCTGGTTGGAAGAGACAGGGAGATTGCTGCTGTTGCTGTACTGCAGACATTTGCCCTGCTGCCACTGATACTGCTGTCCTTCCCACTGCTCTTTCCTGGCTTAAAATGGCTTTGGACGCCCACGAGCTGTGGAGGGCAGGGCAGGGCAGGGCAGGGAAAGGCTCGCTGATACAGCCTCATAGTGCTTACATCCATCAGCCAGATGCCAGGCTCTGTCAGAACTGCATCCAGTATAATCTTGGATCTCTCCTTGTCCTCAGTGCTGCTGTCTTGAATGGTCGTCTCAAGAGTCCGAAGGACGAAATCTGTCCTCCGAGAAGGGAGAAGTCTTTCTGCAAGTGACTGTGTAGGAAGAAAAGAAGGAAGGGAGTGAAAACATGTCAAACTGAGAGAGACAACATGGCCTAGGGTGCAAGACTGGAGGAAAAGGAAAGGTGAAGACCCTCCTTTTGGGCTCCCAGCTGTAGCCAAGCTCATCTCTCAGGTACCCCTGAGCTGTAGGCTGCTCTGGGACGCAGGGAGGGGGAGATAGGCTGGCTGGAAAGGTCCTGGCTCCTTACCTTCCCCCAGTGACTGCTGTCCAGGAAACCACACAGCCTCCACATCCGTACCATTGCCCTGTCATGCACAACTTTGGTCACGGAGCTGGTGAAAGGCAGCAGCACCTGTGAGGAGAAGAGCTTCTGGTTTGCCTGGGAGCTGCTGATGGCCACTCCAGCTGCTCCCAGTGCCGTTCCCGTGAAGAGGGCACAACAAATTCTATCAGAGAGACCTCTGGGAACAGAGCTCTGCAACAGACAGACCTCCAAGATGCCGTGCAGCTCCTCAGTGACGCTGGGGGTGGGATAGTTGTCCACCACTATCTGCAGCATCTCGTCCATAGCATGCAGGGTCTGCAAGGAAGACAGTAGCAAATGGAGGTCTCTCAGAGGTCCCTCTCACCCCCACGGGGCCGCCGCGAACCGCTCTCAGTGTAGAGGAAAAACACCTGCAGATCTACGCACAGCCTGGGGGAGGGCCCAGGGCTGCAGAGCTGCAGTGTGCAGAGCAGGCTGCAAGCACGGGGGGTTGCCTGGCCCACGGCAAGAGTAGGGGTGAAGGGAAGCGAATCCTGCCCCACTAGGATCCTTGTTAATCTCTGGACACAAGTAATCCAAGGGGGCAGCCCGGAGACCTAAGGTCTGCAGTAGTTCACCCACTACGTACATGGTCGTAGAGGAAAACGCTCAATTCCTCTTCCGGAGGAAGGTAGAAGACGACTTCAAAGCACGTGCGTAGGAGACGTGATATTTCATCCTTGGTAATGGCCTTCATTTTGCTGCAAATAGAGAGACCTCGATGCTAGGAGCGGCGCCTCGATGCTGAGGCTGGGGTAGAAGAAGTCCTCCCCTGGGCAGGACTCCCTGGGAGAGGTGGGTAGCCCTGCCAGGAGGTGCCTTCTCCTCCACGGGGCTGGAGTAGGGGAGAGCTGAGGCCATCGGATCTGAAATGTGGGATGCCTCCCTGCTAGGGTCAGGGCCACCGGGATCACGGCCTGGGGATGTGCTGGCCAAACCGGGGGCTGGGCAGCTTACCTCAAGGCAGCAATGGCATTCATGCTCAGGAATCTCAGATACGTGCTCAGCCGCTCTGTGGGCTCCTCGAGCAGTATAACCTGCAAAGCACAACTGGGATGGCACCTGGCAGCCACCAGCGCCCAGCACCAGCGCGCCTAGCACTGGCTGGCAGGGCCTGAGAAGCTCCAGTGCCCCTTAACCAGCACTGGCACACAGATGCTGTCGTACACCCCCACTGCTGAGCACTCAGCAACACCTGGGAGTCCCGCCTGGGGAACCTCGGTGCCTGTGCATGATTTCCCTGCCTCCCCCTGCCCCAGCCCTGTCCTCCCAGGGTAGAGATACACAACACAGGGGCCACGTCCCCTCACCTCGATATGCTCTGCCAGACTGTGTGTGGAGCAGAAGACATCCAGGCCCTTCATCAAGCTCATAATGGCAGCAGTGTAGCAGAGTGTGAGGATGCTGTTCAGGAACTGAATCTTCTGAGCCAGATCCTGGCGGGCACGCAGAGATACGAAGGAGTGTGAGTGGGGAAAGCCACGGCCAGGGAGACCAAGCGTTCTGGGGTGCGAAGCAGTGCGGGATGCCTGGAGGGCAGCAGCTCTGCACAGCCAGCAGCCCTCCTGCAGCCTGACGGCAGAGCCGGAGGGACAATCCGGAGATGCCGGCACAGTGGAGCTGGAGACTCGTGCAGTTACCTTTTTCCTGTGTACGTGAGAAGTGTAGGCCTTGATGCAATCGACAGCCTCCTTTTCCTCTTTGTACACGGGCAGCCAGTCAGCATCTAAGCAGGGAGGAGAGTGAGCAGCGCTGTAGAGGGGCCGAAGGCAGGCGCGAGCAGAGGAAGGAGCTCTGCCCTGTCCAGCCGTGTGCCCGCTGCCCTGGTACAGTGTGCCCGTGGCTGTGAGGACAAGGGGCCCTGGGGCAGGGGCCGAGCAGGGGGCACTGGCTGCCCCAGCCCTGCCCGCCATGCTGGGGACCCTGACTCACCGTCACTCAGCACCTGCACCTTGGTCTCCTCACTGGGCTCCGGTGGAGGCGTTCTGCTCCGGGAAGACCCACTCTCCTCCCAGGCCACACTGGGGCGGCTTGAGGCTTCCTCCTCCATCCTGCAGGATGAGGAGGGGGCAGCCGCTGAGCTGCCGGGGCTAGACATAAATGACGTGGGTGGGCTGCGCTCGGGGGCTCGTCGCCAGACCCGCACACTCCTGCCCTGTCCCTTCGCTGTCCTGCCGGACACTGAGTGGTCTCCGTGTCGGCACCAGCTATCAATGGGTGTCTTGGGATGAGTAACAATGGGCCCTGCTGCCCGGCCCGGGCGGGGTTGGTTCTGGGTTCCATCTTCAAATGGCTCAGGAGAAACTCCTCCAGCGGAGTACTGCCCTCAGTTTGCTTGAGATAAATCCTGTCAGTGGAAGGGACACGTGGCCTGTTTAGAAACATAAGCTGATTCAACAAGGCTTGTACAGATGATTTCCTTGGACTGCTACCACACAGTCAAGTGCACATTTGTCCTTTTATGCCACTTCAGCCAAAGGGTCATCTGTTAGAAAATAAACATTAGATACATTAGAAAGGACCTACAAGGTCATCTAGTCCAACCATCCACCCACCACCATCCCTACCCACCAAGCTACTAAATCAAATCCCTTAGCACCTCATCTAAACGCTTCTTGAACAGCGCTAGGGACGGTGCCTCAACCACCTCCCTAGGCAGGCCATTCCAGTGCCTGACCACTCTCTCAGAGAAAAAATTTTTCCTCAAATTTAATCTAAATCTTCCCCGGCTCAACTTGTGGCCATTCCCTCTTGTCCTGTCTTTAGTTTTCTGGGAGAAGAGGCCGACACCCTCCTCACCATAGCTTCCCCTTCAGGAAGTGGTAGAGTGCTATGAGGTCTTCTCTGAGCCTCCTTTTCTCCAGACTAAACAATCCCAGCTCCCTCAGCTGCTCCTCGTAAGACTTGTGCTCCAGACCCCTCACCAGTTTTGTTACCCTTCTCTGAACACGCTCCAGGGCCTCGATGTCTTTCTTGTAGTAAGGGGCCCAAAACTGAACACAGTACTCGAGGTGCGGCCGCACCAGAGCTGAGTACAGGGGGATGATCACCTCCCTGCTCCTGCTGGCCACACTATTCCTAATACAGGCCAGGATGCCATTGGCCTTCTTGGCCACCTGGGCACATGGCCGGCTCATGTTGAGCCGAGCATCAACCAGCACCCCCAGGTCCTTTTCCTCCATACAGTCTTCAAGCCATTCTGCCCCAAGCCTATAGCATTGCATGGGGTTACCGTGGCCAAAGTGCAGGACCCGGCACTCGGCCTTATTGAACCTCATCCCATTGACCTCAGCCCAGCTGTTGAGCCTATCCAGATCCCGCTGAAGGGCCTCCCTGCCCTCAGGCAGATCGACACATCCTCCCAACTTGGTGTCATCCGCAAACTTACTGAGGGTACACTCAATCCCCTCGTCTAGGTCATCAATAAAGATATTAAACAAGATGAGCCCCAATACCGACCCTTGGGGGACACTACTCGTAAAATGGGACGCCAGCTGGACTTAACTCCATTAACCACTACCCGCTGGGCACGGCCATCGAGCCAATTCTCAACCCAAAGAAGAGTGAGCCTGTCCACACCACGGGCTGCCAGTTTCCCCAGGAGAATACTGTGGGAGACCATGCCAAAGGCTTTGCTGAAGTCCAGGTAGACTGCATCAACAGCCTTTCCCTCATCTACCAGCCTGGTCAACCAGTCGTAGAAGGAGATGAGGTTGGACAAGCACGACCTGCTCTTTGTGAACCCGTGCTGGCTAGGTCTGATCCCCTGGTTGCCATGCATGTGCCGTGTGATCTCCCTCAAGATCAACCGCTCCATAACTTTCCCTGATACCGAGGTCAGGCTGACAGGCCTGTAGTTCCCCGGATCTTCCTTACGGCCTTTCTTGTAGATGGGAGTCACGTCGGCAAGCTTCCAATCTTGTGGGACCTCTCCAGATGACCAGGAATGCTGATAGAGGGCAGAAAGCGGCTTGGCAATCACCTCTGCCAGCTCCCTCAGCACCCTTGGGTGGATCCCATCTGGTCCCATGGACTTGTGGCAGTTGAGATGGAGGAGCAGGTCTCTGACTGTCTCTGCTGGGATCACAGGGGGTGTATGATGCCCTTTGTCCCAAACTTTCAGGCCAGGGCAAAAAGTTCCCAGTTGATAACTGATCTGTTAAAGACAGATGTGAAGAAGGCATTGAGAACCGCAGCCTTTTCCTTGTCCTCTGTGGTTACATTCCCGGCTGCATCAAGTAAAGTAAGGAAATTCTCCTTAGTTCTTCTTTTACTCTTAGTATATCTGTACGAGGATTTTTTGCTCTCCTTTACTGCAGTAGCCAGTCTAAGTTCAAGCTGGGCTCTTGCAATTCTAACTTCCTGCCTGCAAATCTTGGCAAGTTCTCTGTAGTCTCCCCAAGTAGCCTGTCCCGTCTTCCAGAGGACATAGACTCTCTTTTTCTCCCAGAGTCTCAACAGAAGTTCCCAGTTCATCCACACTGGCCTTCTTCCCCTCCAGCTCGACTTACGGCTCGACGTATGGCTTACACTTAGCTAAAATAGATATCTGTGTGTGTGAGTGTATGCTGACTAAAACTCTAATCCTCTGTGTTGCACTGAATGCATAGTTTGCTTGCCTTTGCTCCTGAGACATCCTGTCTTCCAGATACAAACATCCCCCTCAACAGCACCGCTCATCCAGGTTGCAGGAACAAAGGGATTGGCACTGGTTGGACAACTTGTTCTTGGGATGGGGTCTGAACGGATGGCTTCGCAGCACCTCAAAAATGATGTGCTATATTGTGATGACCATTGTAACGCTTTTGCTGTTACTTCCTTGTATTTTCCAATGTGTGCAAAACATGATTGACAGCGCTACAAAGAAAATATTCATAGCGCAACAGAAAGGGGGAGATGTGGGCAATGGCAAGAGTGCGAGCCGGACAGAACTGCTAGCTAAGCAGGAATTTGACCACAAGCCTTGGATGGAGGCTGTGTAAAGGTAAGCTGACAAGGTCAAGATAACCGTGTTTGAGGAGTGAAAAGAAACAGGACACTGTAACAGAAGGTGATAGGGAACTGCTCATTTGGAGGACCAGGAGTGCCTTGTATTGTGATGATGTTTAACCTTAAGGAATGCAACCTTCGCCCAATCAGATCTGAACACGCGTTGCCTTTCTGTGTATAAAAGATTGAAGTTGTTGCTCAAAAAACGAACATTAGCTTGCATCAAGCTGGGTTCCTGTCCCTTCATGGCAGCACAAAGGGGAGAGGAAGGTAGTGGTTCTGATGACAGATCACCATGCTTTAGGAAGACGTTGTTTTCAAAGTCTGCTCTTGGGAATTCTCTTGTTCTCGAAGTTCTTGCTAGCAACCTGGTCATGCTATTTAGGTCTGGTGATGATCAAACTTTGCCCTTCGATCCAAGGTTGTTGTGCTTTGATGCCGGTATGGCACTTCAGAACGTCGAGCTGGGAGTTCAAGAGTCAATGCTGTGGCGGGGAGTGGAAGAGGGGTGGAGCTCAGGACCGGACTCCAGCCTCTCTCTCTCGTGCGCTCTCTGGGCTGCCGCAGAGTGACAGTATGTGTGCTTCTCCTGCAGTTTTTCTAAGGTAAGATCTAAGATTTGGTTTGGAAACATTTGTTTCCCTCGATTCCTCGGTTTTGTTAGATTTAGTAAAGAAGTTACGGTTCCTCCACAAATTCTTTTCTTTTTTTTTTATAATTTTTTTTTATTATTATTTCTTTCTTTTTTTTTTAACATCCATTGTCTCCGTACCCTTCCCCCACACACGCTCCCCCAACCCCCGCTTCCAGTGCACGTGGTTTCACGGTTCTAGATGATAATTTCCTCCAGGCTCCATTCCTTTTTTATCGCTGGAGGCTTTTTAGGTTTCATCATCAGGATTGTCGCGGTTGCCAGAGAGCGAACTCCCAGATGGTCATCACCTTCCGAAGGCTGAAGGGCTGCAACAGAGGGAAGCAGAGCAGAGGTGAAACCCACTGACCTGCAGAGACCTGCCACCATCCCCTCCGGGCTATGCCAGCCCCACACTGCTTTTCCTGGACAGGCGGATTGAGAGTGACCGAGGGATCAGCTGAAGCCGTTGCTCAAGGTCGCCCCAGCTGCCCCAGGAATGTCCTCCTGCCCGTGTATCATTTCCTTGCAGCCTGACAAGGCCTGGCTGCACACTGCCCAGGCTCTGCCCCCTGCCCCCGGTCCCAGCACGCCATCACTCACCACTTTGGAATTCATCGCACAGTTCCTCACTATCAACTCTGGAGCGGCGCACAGCAAGCCCTAGGTAGAGAGCTCCCGTCAGACCCCCATTCCCCAGCACGCTCCCAGCAGCACAGGCTGCAGCCCGGCCAGCCCAGCTGCTTCCCCTGCTGTGCCCCAGGCAGGTACGATGCCTGAGGGGGGACCTGATCAAGGCGCCCATCGGGGCTACCAGCACGGGCAGGGTGTGCCTTGCTGCCAGGGCAGGGCCCGAAGAGGGGACTCAGGGGCTGCACTCACAGATGAATCTGACAGCCTGAAATCGCACAGAGGCCTGAGGATCCTTCAGGTGAGGCAGGCTCTGCCGCAGGTATCCTACCGCTCTCTTCTGGTTTTCGCACAGCTGGAGAAGAGCACAAAGGCATGGGGCTTGCAGACCCTCCTCAGCTGCTGGGGTCACCCACCCCTCCTGCCAGCATCCCCTTCCCACAAGCAGGGGGGCTGTGGCTCTGGGGTTGTCCTTACCAAGCAATCCCTGATACTCAGTGTGTTCTGTTCCTGGGCCGCGCGCTTCAGCCTCTTCCACCTCAGGAACTTTGCACAAGTGACTAGGGTTTCCCCAGCGGCCTACAGAGAACAGACGCTGGGAGTTGGCACCACAGGCACGCATCCCAAGAGTCTGAATGCTTGCCGACCTTGCCCTCCATTCCCAGTCCACCCCTGAGCTCGGCACACGCTTGCCTGCATCCTGATCAGGTCTGAAATGCATACCTGTGCAACACTCGGGATCTCGTCACTCATCCGAAGCAGCAGAGGAAGCAGGCCCCCACGCACGTTCTTCTTCATGCTTCCCTTCTGCCACCACACCACAGCCTCCATCAGATCTCGGAAGAGGCGGATGGAACTCTCTCGCACTTCACTTGACACCTGAGGGAGAAGGATGGGAGGACCTCAGCGCCGCACTCTCGCTGCCCATGGTGAGCATGAGCAAAGGCATGGCTGATGTGGAGGGAGATGCATCGGTCCCATTCTGCACAAGGACACTGTGCGGTGGTGCAAAGCAGTGCAACAGGTTTCCAGCACGGGGTGCCTGTGCCTCCCAGTGCTCCCGCAGCCGCCCCACCACGGCCAAGCAGAGCTCCCCAGGCTCCAGGCCAAGGAGGAGACAGGCCTGGCCCTCAGCAGTGCCTCTGGGGCACAAGCTGCCCGCTCAGCCTCCAGCTCCCTGCTACAACAGCCGGAGACAGCGCCTGGTGCTGGAAGTAAAGGGAGTGCTCGTGGGTTTGAGAGCAAGCCTTGGCAGAAGATGCTCTGCGCAGGCCTCAGTCTGGGCCACCACACAGGGGCCTCACGTCACTGACAGCGACAAAGCTGCCAGGGACGAGGCCGGCTGGGCTGCGTGGCTCTGAAGACATCCCACAAGAGCCCAAAGGAGCCCAGAGAGAAAGGATAGGGCCCTCCCGTTGTGCAGTGTGCACAGAGCTTGGCCTCCCACAGCGGACTTACATGATTAAAAAGAGGCAGCATCTTCTCAGACACCGTCACAGCACTGGAACTGGCCTCTCTCATCCCCGTGTGTCTCATCACGTTTTTGAAGATGCGCAGCGCCTCCAGAATGATGTCTGTGTTGCCAGTACTCGTGGTCTCCATGATAGTTGGCAGCAGGGCCCGTATTTCTCTTGCCTGTCCAAAACACGCAATTTTCTCTTCATCAAGAGGGCTCTGCCCACCCTGGCCCCATCCTTCAGCCCAGCTCCTGAGTCTCAGGCAAGGCCACGGCACAAGGATGCCCACCACCCCAGCACCAGGCTGCCAACAGGGCTTCATTTGACTAGGTCCTGCTCACCGTCTCACGTCTCTCCGACAGCAGGAGAAGGCCTCTGAGCCCCAGCCAGAGTATTGGCAGGCTTTCCGTCTTCAGAATATTCTGGAGGGCTGCAGGCTTACATAAGTCTTTGAGGGTTCCCTCAGTGGGGGGCATCACCTGAAACAAAGGCAGCGGTGAGAGCCGGACAGAGGCAGCAGGACTCCGTGCAACCTGCAGCTCCTGGCTCCTCTGGCAGCTCAGGGCAGGAGCTGGGCAGCAGTGTCCTTGGAAAGCGTGATGGTCCCCCTGTGCCCCATGCCTCGCACTACACAGGCCTGCTTCTCCTGCCCTCTGACCAGCCACAGCTTTGGGAGCATGCGGCCGGCAGAATCTAACACAAAAATGGCACCAGACTTGGGTGGCCACGGGCACTTCCCCTCCCCGACCCTGCAGCCTGCTCAGCCTGTGCAGAGCCACGGCTTCATCCCTGGTCCTGCCGTAGTCCTGACTGCCTCTGCCCAAGCCCCGATTTCCAGTCTGGGTGGGGTGGGCAAGGCAGGGGAGGCAGGGAGCTGGGGCAAGAGAGCCCTGAAAGAGAGCACGGTGCCTTGTCTGGTAACTCACAGGTAGATGAAGGAGGCCCAGCTCCGCTGTGCTGATGTTAAAGATCTCACACAGCTGTTGGTCCTGGAGAACACTGTACAGTTCTTCCACGATTAGCGCAGGATGTGGCAGGTGGAGCATCAACCTCCAGATGTCCAGGGTAGAGCTGCAAAGCAAGAGCAATGCTGTGTCAGCAGGGCTGCCTCAGCCACAGCACCACGGCTCCACCGTGGCCTGGGGACCCGGCTTGGGTGAGCAGGAGGGGCTGAGATGGCCTTCCCCGTGGGGCAGGGCAGGAGCCTGACGGATGGGAGGCTCTGGGCTGCCCCGGTCGGTGTTGGCTGCTGCAGCCCTGAGCGGCACACCGGCACTGAAAGGCACGGTGGGAAGGAAGGCCTGCTCCTCGATGATGTGCTGCAGCTTTCCTTGGCTCTGGCAGCCAGAGCATCTCCCAAGCCCTACTCTTCCCTTGGAATCAATGTGTGGGGCTGTCGGGGCTGGTACCTGTCACTCTGTGGAAGTTGAGTCAACACGCTCATCAGCGCATCCCCGCGAAACTCGTTGATGAGCACATCAACCACCGAGAAGAGGATGTGCTGGTGCGATGTGCTGATGCTTCCCAGGTTTCTGTGGATGAACCCCAGAATCTGTGGAACCTGGTTGGAAGAGACAGGGAGATTGCTGCTGTTGCTGTACTGCAGACATTTGCCCTGCTGCCACTGATACTGCTGTCCTTCCCACTGCTCTTTCCTGGCTTAAAATGGCTTTGGACGCCCACGAGCTGTGGAGGGCAGGGCAGGGCAGGGCAGGGAAAGGCTCGCTGATACAGCCTCATAGTGCTTACATCCATCAGCCAGATGCCAGGCTCTGTCAGAACTGCATCCAGTATAATCTTGGATCTCTCCTTGTCCTCAGTGCTGCTGTCTTGAATGGTCGTCTCAAGAGTCCGAAGGACGAAATCTGTCCTCCGAGAAGGGAGAAGTCTTTCTGCAAGTGACTGTGTAGGAAGAAAAGAAGGAAGGGAGTGAAAACATGTCAAACTGAGAGAGACAACATGGCCTAGGGTGCAAGACTGGAGGAAAAGGAAAGGTGAAGACCCTCCTTTTGGGCTCCCAGCTGTAGCCAAGCTCATCTCTCAGGTACCCCTGAGCTGTAGGCTGCTCTGGGACGCAGGGAGGGGGAGATAGGCTGGCTGGAAAGGTCCTGGCTCCTTACCTTCCCCCAGTGACTGCTGTCCAGGAAACCACACAGCCTCCACATCCGTACCATTGCCCTGTCATGCACAACTTTGGTCACGGAGCTGGTGAAAGGCAGCAGCACCTGTGAGGAGAAGAGCTTCTGGTTTGCCTGGGAGCTGCTGATGGCCACTCCAGCTGCTCCCAGTGCCGTTCCCGTGAAGAGGGCACAACAAATTCTATCAGAGAGACCTCTGGGAACAGAGCTCTGCAACAGACAGACCTCCAAGATGCCGTGCAGCTCCTCAGTGACGCTGGGGGTGGGATAGTTGTCCACCACTATCTGCAGCATCTCGTCCATAGCATGCAGGGTCTGCAAGGAAGACAGTAGCAAATGGAGGTCTCTCAGAGGTCCCTCTCACCCCCACGGGGCCGCCGCGAACCGCTCTCAGTGTAGAGGAAAAACACCTGCAGATCTATGCACAGCCTGGGGGAGGGCCCAGGGCTGCAGAGCTGCAGTGTGCAGAGCAGGCTGCAAGCACGGGGGGTTGCCTGGCCCACGGCAAGAGTAGGGGTGAAGGGAAGCGAATCCTGCCCCACTAGGATCCTTGTTAATCTCTGGACACAAGTAATCCAAGGGGGCAGCCCGGAGACCTAAGGTTTGCAGTAGTTCACCCACTACGTACATGGTCGTAGAGGAAAACGCTCAATTCCTCTTCCGGAGGAAGGTAGAAGACGACTTCAAAGCACGTGCGTAGGAGACGTGATATTTCATCCTTGGTAATGGCCTTCATTTTGCTGCAAATAGAGAGACCTCGATGCTAGGAGCGGCGCCTCGATGCTGAGGCTGGGGTAGAAGAAGTCCTCCCCTGGGCAGGACTCCCTGGGAGAGGTGGGTAGCCCTGCCAGGAGGTGCCTTCTCCTCCACGGGGCTGGAGTAGGGGAGAGCTGAGGCCATCGGATCTGAAATGTGGGATGCCTCCCTGCTAGGGTCAGGGCCACCGGGATCACGGCCTGGGGATGTGCTGGCCAAACCGGGGGCTGGGCAGCTTACCTCAAGGCAGCAATGGCATTCATGCTCAGGAATCTCAGATACGTGCTCAGCCGCTCTGTGGGCTCCTCGAGCAGTATAACCTGCAAAGCACAACTGGGATGGCACCTGGCAGCCACCAGCGCCCAGCACCAGCGCGCCTAGCACTGGCTGGCAGGGCCTGAGAAGCTCCAGTGCCCCTTAACCAGCACTGGCACACAGATGCTGTCGTACACCCCCACTGCTGAGCACTCAGCAACACCTGGGAGTCCCGCCTGGGGAACCTCGGTGCCTGTGCATGATTTCCCTGCCTCCCCCTGCCCCAGCCCTGTCCTCCCAGGGTAGAGATACACAACACAGGGGCCACGTCCCCTCACCTCGATATGCTCTGCCAGACTGTGTGTGGAGCAGAAGACATCCAGGCCCTTCATCAAGCTCATAATGGCAGCAGTGTAGCAGAGTGTGAGGATGCTGTTCAGGAACTGAATCTTCTGAGCCAGATCCTGGCGGGCACGCAGAGATACGAAGGAGTGTGAGTGGGGAAAGCCACGGCCAGGGAGACCAAGCGTTCTGGGGTGCGAAGCAGTGCGGGATGCCTGGAGGGCAGCAGCTCTGCACAGCCAGCAGCCCTCCTGCAGCCTGACGGCAGAGCCGGAGGGACAATCCGGAGATGCCGGCACAGTGGAGCTGGAGACTCGTGCAGTTACCTTTTTCCTGTGTACGTGAGAAGTGTAGGCCTTGATGCAATCGACAGCCTCCTTTTCCTCTTTGTACACGGGCAGCCAGTCAGCATCTAAGCAGGGAGGAGAGTGAGCAGCGCTGTAGAGGGGCCGAAGGCAGGCGCGAGCAGAGGAAGGAGCTCTGCCCTGTCCAGCCGTGTGCCCGCTGCCCTGGCACAGTGTGCCCGTGGCTGTGAGGACAAGGGGCCCTGGGGCAGGGGCCGAGCAGGGGGCACTGGCTGCCCCAGCCCTGCCCGCCATGCTGGGGACCCTGACTCACCGTCACTCAGCACCTGCACCTTGGTCTCCTCACTGGGCTCCGGTGGAGGCGTTCTGCTCCGGGAAGACCCACTCTCCTCCCAGGCCACACTGGGGCGGCTTGAGGCTTCCTCCTCCATCCTGCAGGATGAGGAGGGGGCAGCCGCTGAGCTGCCGGGGCTAGACATAAATGACGTGGGTGGGCTGCGCTCGGGGGCTCGTCGCCAGACCCGCACACTCCTGCCCTGTCCCTTCGCTGTCCTGCCGGACACTGAGTGGTCTCCGTGTCGGCACCAGCTATCAATGGGTGTCTTGGGATGAGTAACAATGGGCCCTGCTGCCCGGCCCGGGCGGGGTTGGTTCTGGGTTCCATCTTCAAATGGCTCAGGAGAAACTCCTCCAGCGGAGTACTGCCCTCAGTTTGCTTGAGATAAATCCTGTCAGTGGAAGGGACACGTGGCCTGTTTAGAAACATAAGCTGATTCAACAAGGCTTGTACAGATGATTTCCTTGGACTGCTACCACACAGTCAAGTGCACATTTGTCCTTTTATGCCACTTCAGCCAAAGGGTCATCTGTTAGAAAATAAACATTAGATACATTAGAAAGGACCTACAAGGTCATCTAGTCCAACCATCCACCCACCACCATCCCTACCCACCAAGCTACTAAATCAAATCCCTTAGCACCTCATCTAAACGCTTCTTGAACAGCGCTAGGGACGGTGCCTCAACCACCTCCCTAGGCAGGCCATTCCAGTGCCTGACCACTCTCTCAGAGAAAAAATTTTTCCTCAAATTTAATCTAAATCTTCCCCGGCTCAACTTGTGGCCATTCCCTCTTGTCCTGTCTTTAGTTTTCTGGGAGAAGAGGCCGACACCCTCCTCACCATAGCTTCCCCTTCAGGAAGTGGTAGAGTGCTATGAGGTCTTCTCTGAGCCTCCTTTTCTCCAGACTAAACAATCCCAGCTCCCTCAGCTGCTCCTCGTAAGACTTGTGCTCCAGACCCCTCACCAGTTTTGTTACCCTTCTCTGAACACGCTCCAGGGCCTCGATGTCTTTCTTGTAGTAAGGGGCCCAAAACTGAACACAGTACTCGAGGTGCGGCCGCACCAGAGCTGAGTACAGGGGGATGATCACCTCCCTGCTCCTGCTGGCCACACTATTCCTAATACAGGCCAGGATGCCATTGGCCTTCTTGGCCACCTGGGCACATGGCCGGCTCATGTTGAGCCGAGCATCAACCAGCACCCCCAGGTCCTTTTCCTCCATACAGTCTTCAAGCCATTCTGCCCCAAGCCTATAGCATTGCATGGGGTTACCGTGGCCAAAGTGCAGGACCCGGCACTCGGCCTTATTGAACCTCATCCCATTGACCTCAGCCCAGCTGTTGAGCCTATCCAGATCCCGCTGAAGGGCCTCCCTGCCCTCAGGCAGATCGACACATCCTCCCAACTTGGTGTCATCCGCAAACTTACTGAGGGTACACTCAATCCCCTCGTCTAGGTCATCAATAAAGATATTAAACAAGATGAGCCCCAATACCGACCCTTGGGGGACACTACTCGTAAAATGGGATGCCAGCTGGACTTAACTCCATTAACCACTACCCGCTGGGCACGGCCATCGAGCCAATTCTCAACCCAAAGAAGAGTGAGCCTGTCCACACCACGGGCTGCCAGTTTCCCCAGGAGAATACTGTGGGAGACCATGCCAAAGGCTTTGCTGAAGTCCAGGTAGACTGCATCAACAGCCTTTCCCTCATCTACCAGCCTGGTCAACCAGTCGTAGAAGGAGATGAGGTTGGACAAGCACGACCTGCTCTTTGTGAACCCGTGCTGGCTAGGTCTGATCCCCTGGTTGCCATGCATGTGCCGTGTGATCTCCCTCAAGATCAACCGCTCCATAACTTTCCCTGATACCGAGGTCAGGCTGACAGGCCTGTAGTTCCCCGGATCTTCCTTACGGCCTTTCTTGTAGATGGGAGTCACGTCGGCAAGCTTCCAATCTTGTGGGACCTCTCCAGATGACCAGGAATGCTGATAGAGGGCAGAAAGCGGCTTGGCAATCACCTCTGCCAGCTCCCTCAGCACCCTTGGGTGGATCCCATCTGGTCCCATGGACTTGTGGCAGTTGAGATGGAGGAGCAGGTCTCTGACTGTCTCTGCTGGGATCACAGGGGGTGTATGATGCCCTTTGTCCCAAACTTTCAGGCCAGGGCAAAAAGTTCCCAGTTGATAACTGATCTGTTAAAGACAGATGTGAAGAAGGCATTGAGAACCGCAGCCTTTTCCTTGTCCTCTGTGGTTACATTCCCGGCTGCATCAAGTAAAGTAAGGAAATTCTCCTTAGTTCTTCTTTTACTCTTAGTATATCTGTACGAGGATTTTTTGCTCTCCTTTACTGCAGTAGCCAGTCTAAGTTCAAGCTGGGCTCTTGCAATTCTAACTTCCTGCCTGCAAATCTTGGCAAGTTCTCTGTAGTCTCCCCAAGTAGCCTGTCCCGTCTTCCAGAGGACATAGACTCTCTTTTTCTCCCAGAGTCTCAACAGAAGTTCCCAGTTCATCCACACTGGCCTTCTTCCCCTCCAGCTCGACTTACGGCTCGACGTATGGCTTACACTTAGCTAAAATAGATATCTGTGTGTGTGAGTGTATGCTGACTAAAACTCTAATCCTCTGTGTTGCACTGAATGCATAGTTTGCTTGCCTTTGCTCCTGAGACATCCTGTCTTCCAGATACAAACATCCCCCTCAACAGCACCGCTCATCCAGGTTGCAGGAACAAAGGGATTGGCACTGGTTGGACAACTTGTTCTTGGGATGGGGTCTGAACGGATGGCTTCGCAGCACCTCAAAAATGATGTGCTATATTGTGATGACCATTGTAACGCTTTTGCTGTTACTTCCTTGTATTTTCCAATGTGTGCAAAACATGATTGACAGCGCTACAAAGAAAATATTCATAGCGCAACAGAAAGGGGGAGATGTGGGCAATGGCAAGAGTGCGAGCCGGACAGAACTGCTAGCTAAGCAGGAATTTGACCACAAGCCTTGGATGGAGGCTGTGTAAAGGTAAGCTGACAAGGTCAAGATAACCGTGTTTGAGGAGTGAAAAGAAACAGGACACTGTAACAGAAGGTGATAGGGAACTGCTCATTTGGAGGACCAGGAGTGCCTTGTATTGTGATGATGTTTAACCTTAAGGAATGCAACCTTCGCCCAATCAGATCTGAACACGCGTTGCCTTTCTGTGTATAAAAGATTGAAGTTGTTGCTCAAAAAACGAACATTAGCTTGCATCAAGCTGGGTTCCTGTCCCTTCATGGCAGCACAAAGGGGAGAGGAAGGTAGTGGTTCTGATGACAGATCACCATGCTTTAGGAAGACGTTGTTTTCAAAGTCTGCTCTTGGGAATTCTCTTGTTCTCGAAGTTCTTGCTAGCAACCTGGTCATGCTATTTAGGTCTGGTGATGATCAAACTTTGCCCTTCGATCCAAGGTTGTTGTGCTTTGATGCCGGTATGGCACTTCAGAACGTCGAGCTGGGAGTTCAAGAGTCAATGCTGTGGCGGGGAGTGGAAGAGGGGTGGAGCTCAGGACCGGACTCCAGCCTCTCTCTCTCGTGCGCTCTCTGGGCTGCCGCAGAGTGACAGTATGTGTGCTTCTCCTGCAGTTTTTCTAAGGTAAGATCTAAGATTTGGTTTGGAAACATTTGTTTCCCTCGATTCCTCGGTTTTGTTAGATTTAGTAAAGAAGTTACGGTTCCTCCACAAATTCTTTTCTTTTTTTTTTATAATTTTTTTTTATTATTATTTCTTTCTTTTTTTTTTAACATCCATTGTCTCCGTACCCTTCCCCCACACACGCTCCCCCAACCCCCGCTTCCAGTGCACGTGGTTTCACGGTTCTAGATGATAATTTCCTCCAGGCTCCATTCCTTTTTTATCGCTGGAGGCTTTTTAGGTTTCATCATCAGGATTGTCGCGGTTGCCAGAGAGCGAACTCCCAGATGGTCATCACCTTCCGAAGGCTGAAGGGCTGCAACAGAGGGAAGCAGAGCAGAGGTGAAACCCACTGACCTGCAGAGACCTGCCACCATCCCCTCCGGGCTATGCCAGCCCCACACTGCTTTTCCTGGACAGGCGGATTGAGAGTGACCGAGGGATCAGCTGAAGCCGTTGCTCAAGGTCGCCCCAGCTGCCCCAGGAATGTCCTCCTGCCCGTGTATCATTTCCTTGCAGCCTGACAAGGCCTGGCTGCACACTGCCCAGGCTCTGCCCCCTGCCCCCGGTCCCAGCACGCCATCACTCACCACTTTGGAATTCATCGCACAGTTCCTCACTATCAACTCTGGAGCGGCGCACAGCAAGCCCTAGGTAGAGAGCTCCCGTCAGACCCCCATTCCCCAGCACGCTCCCAGCAGCACAGGCTGCAGCCCGGCCAGCCCAGCTGCTTCCCCTGCTGTGCCCCAGGCAGGTACGATGCCTGAGGGGGGACCTGATCAAGGCGCCCATCGGGGCTACCAGCACGGGCAGGGTGTGCCTTGCTGCCAGGGCAGGGCCCGAAGAGGGGACTCAGGGGCTGCACTCACAGATGAATCTGACAGCCTGAAATCGCACAGAGGCCTGAGGATCCTTCAGGTGAGGCAGGCTCTGCCGCAGGTATCCTACCGCTCTCTTCTGGTTTTCGCACAGCTGGAGAAGAGCACAAAGGCATGGGGCTTGCAGACCCTCCTCAGCTGCTGGGGTCACCCACCCCTCCTGCCAGCATCCCCTTCCCACAAGCAGGGGGGCTGTGGCTCTGGGGTTGTCCTTACCAAGCAATCCCTGATACTCAGTGTGTTCTGTTCCTGGGCCGCGCGCTTCAGCCTCTTCCACCTCAGGAACTTTGCACAAGTGACTAGGGTTTCCCCAGCGGCCTACAGAGAACAGACGCTGGGAGTTGGCACCACAGGCACGCATCCCAAGAGTCTGAATGCTTGCCGACCTTGCCCTCCATTCCCAGTCCACCCCTGAGCTCGGCACACGCTTGCCTGCATCCTGATCAGGTCTGAAATGCATACCTGTGCAACACTCGGGATCTCGTCACTCATCCGAAGCAGCAGAGGAAGCAGGCCCCCACGCACGTTCTTCTTCATGCTTCCCTTCTGCCACCACACCACAGCCTCCATCAGATCTCGGAAGAGGCGGATGGAACTCTCTCGCACTTCACTTGACACCTGAGGGAGAAGGATGGGAGGACCTCAGCGCCGCACTCTCGCTGCCCATGGTGAGCATGAGCAAAGGCATGGCTGATGTGGAGGGAGATGCATCGGTCCCATTCTGCACAAGGACACTGTGCGGTGGTGCAAAGCAGTGCAACAGGTTTCCAGCACGGGGTGCCTGTGCCTCCCAGTGCTCCCGCAGCCGCCCCACCACGGCCAAGCAGAGCTCCCCAGGCTCCAGGCCAAGGAGGAGACAGGCCTGGCCCTCAGCAGTGCCTCTGGGGCACAAGCTGCCCGCTCAGCCTCCAGCTCCCTGCTACAACAGCCGGAGACAGCGCCTGGTGCTGGAAGTAAAGGGAGTGCTCGTGGGTTTGAGAGCAAGCCTTGGCAGAAGATGCTCTGCGCAGGCCTCAGTCTGGGCCACCACACAGGGGCCTCACGTCACTGACAGCGACAAAGCTGCCAGGGACGAGGCCGGCTGGGCTGCGTGGCTCTGAAGACATCCCACAAGAGCCCAAAGGAGCCCAGAGAGAAAGGATAGGGCCCTCCCGTTGTGCAGTGTGCACAGAGCTTGGCCTCCCACAGCGGACTTACATGATTAAAAAGAGGCAGCATCTTCTCAGACACCGTCACAGCACTGGAACTGGCCTCTCTCATCCCCGTGTGTCTCATCACGTTTTTGAAGATGCGCAGCGCCTCCAGAATGATGTCTGTGTTGCCAGTACTCGTGGTCTCCATGATAGTTGGCAGCAGGGCCCGTATTTCTCTTGCCTGTCCAAAACACGCAATTTTCTCTTCATCAAGAGGGCTCTGCCCACCCTGGCCCCATCCTTCAGCCCAGCTCCTGAGTCTCAGGCAAGGCCACGGCACAAGGATGCCCACCACCCCAGCACCAGGCTGCCAACAGGGCTTCATTTGACTAGGTCCTGCTCACCGTCTCACGTCTCTCCGACAGCAGGAGAAGGCCTCTGAGCCCCAGCCAGAGTATTGGCAGGCTTTCCGTCTTCAGAATATTCTGGAGGGCTGCAGGCTTACATAAGTCTTTGAGGGTTCCCTCAGTGGGGGGCATCACCTGAAACAAAGGCAGCGGTGAGAGCCGGACAGAGGCAGCAGGACTCCGTGCAACCTGCAGCTCCTGGCTCCTCTGGCAGCTCAGGGCAGGAGCTGGGCAGCAGTGTCCTTGGAAAGCGTGATGGTCCCCCTGTGCCCCATGCCTCGCACTACACAGGCCTGCTTCTCCTGCCCTCTGACCAGCCACAGCTTTGGGAGCATGCGGCCGGCAGAATCTAACACAAAAATGGCACCAGACTTGGGTGGCCACGGGCACTTCCCCTCCCCGACCCTGCAGCCTGCTCAGCCTGTGCAGAGCCACGGCTTCATCCCTGGTCCTGCCGTAGTCCTGACTGCCTCTGCCCAAGCCCCGATTTCCAGTCTGGGTGGGGTGGGCAAGGCAGGGGAGGCAGGGAGCTGGGGCAAGAGAGCCCTGAAAGAGAGCACGGTGCCTTGTCTGGTAACTCACAGGTAGATGAAGGAGGCCCAGCTCCGCTGTGCTGATGTTAAAGATCTCACACAGCTGTTGGTCCTGGAGAACACTGTACAGTTCTTCCACGATTAGCGCAGGATGTGGCAGGTGGAGCATCAACCTCCAGATGTCCAGGGTAGAGCTGCAAAGCAAGAGCAATGCTGTGTCAGCAGGGCTGCCTCAGCCACAGCACCACGGCTCCACCGTGGCCTGGGGACCCGGCTTGGGTGAGCAGGAGGGGCTGAGATGGCCTTCCCCGTGGGGCAGGGCAGGAGCCTGACGGATGGGAGGCTCTGGGCTGCCCCGGTCGGCGTTGGCTGCTGCAGCCCTGAGCGGCACACCGGCACTGAAAGGCACGGTGGGAAGGAAGGCCTGCTCCTCGATGATGTGCTGCAGCTTTCCTTGGCTCTGGCAGCCAGAGCATCTCCCAAGCCCTACTCTTCCCTTGGAATCAATGTGTGGGGCTGTCGGGGCTGGTACCTGTCACTCTGTGGAAGTTGAGTCAACACGCTCATCAGCGCATCCCCGCGAAACTCGTTGATGAGCACATCAACCACCGAGAAGAGGATGTGCTGGTGCGATGTGCTGATGCTTCCCAGGTTTCTGTGGATGAACCCCAGAATCTGTGGAACCTGGTTGGAAGAGACAGGGAGATTGCTGCTGTTGCTGTACTGCAGACATTTGCCCTGCTGCCACTGATACTGCTGTCCTTCCCACTGCTCTTTCCTGGCTTAAAATGGCTTTGGACGCCCACGAGCTGTGGAGGGCAGGGCAGGGCAGGGCAGGGAAAGGCTCGCTGATACAGCCTCATAGTGCTTACATCCATCAGCCAGATGCCAGGCTCTGTCAGAACTGCATCCAGTATAATCTTGGATCTCTCCTTGTCCTCAGTGCTGCTGTCTTGAATGGTCGTCTCAAGAGTCCGAAGGACGAAATCTGTCCTCCGAGAAGGGAGAAGTCTTTCTGCAAGTGACTGTGTAGGAAGAAAAGAAGGAAGGGAGTGAAAACATGTCAAACTGAGAGAGACAACATGGCCTAGGGTGCAAGACTGGAGGAAAAGGAAAGGTGAAGACCCTCCTTTTGGGCTCCCAGCTGTAGCCAAGCTCATCTCTCAGGTACCCCTGAGCTGTAGGCTGCTCTGGGACGCAGGGAGGGGGAGATAGGCTGGCTGGAAAGGTCCTGGCTCCTTACCTTCCCCCAGTGACTGCTGTCCAGGAAACCACACAGCCTCCACATCCGTACCATTGCCCTGTCATGCACAACTTTGGTCACGGAGCTGGTGAAAGGCAGCAGCACCTGTGAGGAGAAGAGCTTCTGGTTTGCCTGGGAGCTGCTGATGGCCACTCCAGCTGCTCCCAGTGCCGTTCCCGTGAAGAGGGCACAACAAATTCTATCAGAGAGACCTCTGGGAACAGAGCTCTGCAACAGACAGACCTCCAAGATGCCGTGCAGCTCCTCAGTGACGCTGGGGGTGGGATAGTTGTCCACCACTATCTGCAGCATCTCGTCCATAGCATGCAGGGTCTGCAAGGAAGACAGTAGCAAATGGAGGTCTCTCAGAGGTCCCTCTCACCCCCACGGGGCCGCCGCGAACCGCTCTCAGTGTAGAGGAAAAACACCTGCAGATCTATGCACAGCCTGGGGGAGGGCCCAGGGCTGCAGAGCTGCAGTGTGCAGAGCAGGCTGCAAGCACGGGGGGTTGCCTGGCCCACGGCAAGAGTAGGGGTGAAGGGAAGCGAATCCTGCCCCACTAGGATCCTTGTTAATCTCTGGACACAAGTAATCCAAGGGGGCAGCCCGGAGACCTAAGGTCTGCAGTAGTTCACCCACTACGTACATGGTCGTAGAGGAAAACGCTCAATTCCTCTTCCGGAGGAAGGTAGAAGACGACTTCAAAGCACGTGCGTAGGAGACGTGATATTTCATCCTTGGTAATGGCCTTCATTTTGCTGCAAATAGAGAGACCTCGATGCTAGGAGCGGCGCCTCGATGCTGAGGCTGGGGTAGAAGAAGTCCTCCCCTGGGCAGGACTCCCTGGGAGAGGTGGGTAGCCCTGCCAGGAGGTGCCTTCTCCTCCACGGGGCTGGAGTAGGGGAGAGCTGAGGCCATCGGATCTGAAATGTGGGATGCCTCCCTGCTAGGGTCAGGGCCACCGGGATCACGGCCTGGGGATGTGCTGGCCAAACCGGGGGCTGGGCAGCTTACCTCAAGGCAGCAATGGCATTCATGCTCAGGAATCTCAGATACGTGCTCAGCCGCTCTGTGGGCTCCTCGAGCAGTATAACCTGCAAAGCACAACTGGGATGGCACCTGGCAGCCACCAGCGCCCAGCACCAGCGCGCCTAGCACTGGCTGGCAGGGCCTGAGAAGCTCCAGTGCCCCTTAACCAGCACTGGCACACAGATGCTGTCGTACACCCCCACTGCTGAGCACTCAGCAACACCTGGGAGTCCCGCCTGGGGAACCTCGGTGCCTGTGCATGATTTCCCTGCCTCCCCCTGCCCCAGCCCTGTCCTCCCAGGGTAGAGATACACAACACAGGGGCCACGTCCCCTCACCTCGATATGCTCTGCCAGACTGTGTGTGGAGCAGAAGACATCCAGGCCCTTCATCAAGCTCATAATGGCAGCAGTGTAGCAGAGTGTGAGGATGCTGTTCAGGAACTGAATCTTCTGAGCCAGATCCTGGCGGGCACGCAGAGATACGAAGGAGTGTGAGTGGGGAAAGCCACGGCCAGGGAGACCAAGCGTTCTGGGGTGCGAAGCAGTGCGGGATGCCTGGAGGGCAGCAGCTCTGCACAGCCAGCAGCCCTCCTGCAGCCTGACGGCAGAGCCGGAGGGACAATCCGGAGATGCCGGCACAGTGGAGCTGGAGACTCGTGCAGTTACCTTTTTCCTGTGTACGTGAGAAGTGTAGGCCTTGATGCAATCGACAGCCTCCTTTTCCTCTTTGTACACGGGCAGCCAGTCAGCATCTAAGCAGGGAGGAGAGTGAGCAGCGCTGTAGAGGGGCCGAAGGCAGGCGCGAGCAGAGGAAGGAGCTCTGCCCTGTCCAGCCGTGTGCCCGCTGCCCTGGCACAGTGTGCCCGTGGCTGTGAGGACAAGGGGCCCTGGGGCAGGGGCCGAGCAGGGGGCACTGGCTGCCCCAGCCCTGCCCGCCATGCTGGGGACCCTGACTCACCGTCACTCAGCACCTGCACCTTGGTCTCCTCACTGGGCTCCGGTGGAGGCGTTCTGCTCCGGGAAGACCCACTCTCCTCCCAGGCCACACTGGGGCGGCTTGAGGCTTCCTCCTCCATCCTGCAGGATGAGGAGGGGGCAGCCGCTGAGCTGCCGGGGCTAGACATAAATGACGTGGGTGGGCTGCGCTCGGGGGCTCGTCGCCAGACCCGCACACTCCTGCCCTGTCCCTTCGCTGTCCTGCCGGACACTGAGTGGTCTCCGTGTCGGCACCAGCTATCAATGGGTGTCTTGGGATGAGTAACAATGGGCCCTGCTGCCCGGCCCGGGCGGGGTTGGTTCTGGGTTCCATCTTCAAATGGCTCAGGAGAAACTCCTCCAGCGGAGTACTGCCCTCAGTTTGCTTGAGATAAATCCTGTCAGTGGAAGGGACACGTGGCCTGTTTAGAAACATAAGCTGATTCAACAAGGCTTGTACAGATGATTTCCTTGGACTGCTACCACACAGTCAAGTGCACATTTGTCCTTTTATGCCACTTCAGCCAAAGGGTCATCTGTTAGAAAATAAACATTAGATACATTAGAAAGGACCTACAAGGTCATCTAGTCCAACCATCCACCCACCACCATCCCTACCCACCAAGCTACTAAATCAAATCCCTTAGCACCTCATCTAAACGCTTCTTGAACAGCGCTAGGGACGGTGCCTCAACCACCTCCCTAGGCAGGCCATTCCAGTGCCTGACCACTCTCTCAGAGAAAAAATTTTTCCTCAAATTTAATCTAAATCTTCCCCGGCTCAACTTGTGGCCATTCCCTCTTGTCCTGTCTTTAGTTTTCTGGGAGAAGAGGCCGACACCCTCCTCACCATAGCTTCCCCTTCAGGAAGTGGTAGAGTGCTATGAGGTCTTCTCTGAGCCTCCTTTTCTCCAGACTAAACAATCCCAGCTCCCTCAGCTGCTCCTCGTAAGACTTGTGCTCCAGACCCCTCACCAGTTTTGTTACCCTTCTCTGAACACGCTCCAGGGCCTCGATGTCTTTCTTGTAGTAAGGGGCCCAAAACTGAACACAGTACTCGAGGTGCGGCCGCACCAGAGCTGAGTACAGGGGGATGATCACCTCCCTGCTCCTGCTGGCCACACTATTCCTAATACAGGCCAGGATGCCATTGGCCTTCTTGGCCACCTGGGCACATGGCCGGCTCATGTTGAGCCGAGCATCAACCAGCACCCCCAGGTCCTTTTCCTCCATACAGTCTTCAAGCCATTCTGCCCCAAGCCTATAGCATTGCATGGGGTTACCGTGGCCAAAGTGCAGGACCCGGCACTCGGCCTTATTGAACCTCATCCCATTGACCTCAGCCCAGCTGTTGAGCCTATCCAGATCCCGCTGAAGGGCCTCCCTGCCCTCAGGCAGATCGACACATCCTCCCAACTTGGTGTCATCCGCAAACTTACTGAGGGTACACTCAATCCCCTCGTCTAGGTCATCAATAAAGATATTAAACAAGATGAGCCCCAATACCGACCCTTGGGGGACACTACTCGTAAAATGGGACGCCAGCTGGACTTAACTCCATTAACCACTACCCGCTGGGCACGGCCATCGAGCCAATTCTCAACCCAAAGAAGAGTGAGCCTGTCCACACCACGGGCTGCCAGTTTCCCCAGGAGAATACTGTGGGAGACCATGCCAAAGGCTTTGCTGAAGTCCAGGTAGACTGCATCAACAGCCTTTTCCCTCATCTACCAGCCCTGGTCAACCAGTCGTAGAAGGAGATGAGGTTGGACAAGCACGACCTGCTCTTTGTGAACCCGTGCTGGCTAGGTCTGATCCCCTGGTTGCCATGCATGTGCCGTGTGATCTCCCTCAAGATCAACCGCTCCATAACTTTCCCTGATACCGAGGTCAGGCTGACAGGCCTGTAGTTCCCCGGATCTTCCTTACGGCCTTTCTTGTAGATGGGAGTCACGTCGGCAAGCTTCCAATCTTGTGGGACCTCTCCAGATGACCAGGAATGCTGATAGAGGGCAGAAAGCGGCTTGGCAATCACCTCTGCCAGCTCCCTCAGCACCCTTGGGTGGATCCCATCTGGTCCCATGGACTTGTGGCAGTTGAGATGGAGGAGCAGGTCTCTGACTGTCTCTGCTGGGATCACAGGGGGTGTATGATGCCCTTTGTCCCAAACTTTCAGGCCAGGGCAAAAAGTTCCCAGTTGATAACTGATCTGTTAAAGACAGATGTGAAGAAGGCATTGAGAACCGCAGCCTTTTCCTTGTCCTCTGTGGTTACATTCCCGGCTGCATCAAGTAAAGTAAGGAAATTCTCCTTAGTTCTTCTTTTACTCTTAGTATATCTGTACGAGGATTTTTTTGCTCTCCTTTACTGCAGTAGCCAGTCTAAGTTCAAGCTGGGCTCTTGCAATTCTAACTTCCTGCCTGCAAATCTTGGCAAGTTCTCTGTAGTCTCCCCAAGTAGCCTGTCCCGTCTTCCAGAGGACATAGACTCTCTTTTTCTCCCAGAGTCTCAACAGAAGTTCCCAGTTCATCCACACTAGCCTTCTTCCCCTCCAGCTCGACTTACGGCTCGACGTATGGCTTACACTTAGCTAAAATAGATGTCTGTGTGTGTGAGTGTATGCTGACTAAAACTCTAATCCTCTGTGTTGCACTGAATGCATAGTTTGCTTGCCTTTGCTCCTGAGACATCCTGTCTTCCAGATACAAACATCCCCCTCAACAGCACCGCTCATCCAGGTTGCAGGAACAAAGGGATTGGCACTGGTTGGACAACTTGTTCTTGGGATGGGGTCTGAACGGATGGCTTCGCAGCACCTCAAAAATGATGTGCTATATTGTGATGACCATTGTAACGCTTTTGCTGTTACTTCCTTGTATTTTCCAATGTGTGCAAAACATGATTGACAGCGCTACAAAGAAAATATTCATAGCGCAACAGAAAGGGGGAGATGTGGGCAATGGCAAGAGTGCGAGCCGGACAGAACTGCTAGCTAAGCAGGAATTTGACCACAAGCCTTGGATGGAGGCTGTGTAAAGGTAAGCTGACAAGGTCAAGATAACCGTGTTTGAGGAGTGAAAAGAAACAGGACACTGTAACAGAAGGTGATAGGGAACTGCTCATTTGGAGGACCAGGAGTGCCTTGTATTGTGATGATGTTTAACCTTAAGGAATGCAACCTTCGCCCAATCAGATCTGAACACGCGTTGCCTTTCTGTGTATAAAAGATTGAAGTTGTTGCTCAAAAAACGAACATTAGCTTGCATCAAGCTGGTTCTCCTGTCCCTTCATGGCAGCACAAAGGGGAGAGGAAGGTAGTGGTTCTGATGACAGATCACCATGCTTTAGGAAGACGTTGTTTTCAAAGTCTGCTCTTGGGAATTCTCTTGTTCTCGAAGTTCTTGCTAGCAACCTGGTCATGCTATTTAGGTCTGGTGATGATCAAACTTTGCCCTTCGATCCAAGGTTGTTGTGCTTTGATGCCGGTATGGCACTTCAGAACGTCGAGCTGGGAGTTCAAGAGTCAATGCTGTGGCGGGGAGTGGAAGAGGGGTGGAGCTCAGGACCGGACTCCAGCCTCTCTCTCTCGTGCGCTCTCTGGGCTGCCGCAGAGTGACAGTATGTGTGCTTCTCCTGCAGTTTTTCTAAGGTAAGATCTAAGATTTGGATTGGAAACATTTGTTTCCCTCGATTCCTCGGTTTTGTTAGATTTAGTAAAGAAGTTACGGTTCCTCCACAAATTCTTTTCTTTTTTTTTTATAATTTTTTTTTATTATTATTTCTTTCTTTTTTTTTTAACATCCATTGTCTCCGTACCCTTCCCCCACACACGCTCCCCCAACCCCCGCTTCCAGTGCACGTGGTTTCACGGTTCTAGATGATAATTTCCTCCAGGCTCCATTCCTTTTTTATCGCTGGAGGCTTTTTAGGTTTCATCATCAGGATTGTCGCGGTTGCCAGAGAGCGAACTCCCAGATGGTCATCACCTTCCGAAGGCTGAAGGGCTGCAACAGAGGGAAGCAGAGCAGAGGTGAAACCCACTGACCTGCAGAGACCTGCCACCATCCCCTCCGGGCTATGCCAGCCCCACACTGCTTTTCCTGGACAGGCGGATTGAGAGTGACCGAGGGATCAGCTGAAGCCGTTGCTCAAGGTCGCCCCAGCTGCCCCAGGAATGTCCTCCTGCCCGTGTATCATTTCCTTGCAGCCTGACAAGGCCTGGCTGCACACTGCCCAGGCTCTGCCCCCTGCCCCCGGTCCCAGCACGCCATCACTCACCACTTTGGAATTCATCGCACAGTTCCTCACTATCAACTCTGGAGCGGCGCACAGCAAGCCCTAGGTAGAGAGCTCCCGTCAGACCCCCATTCCCCAGCACGCTCCCAGCAGCACAGGCTGCAGCCCGGCCAGCCCAGCTGCTTCCCCTGCTGTGCCCCAGGCAGGTACGATGCCTGAGGGGGGGGACCTGATCAAGGCGCCCATCGGGGCTACCAGCACGGGCAGGGTGTGCCTTGCTGCCAGGGCAGGGCCCGAAGAGGGGACTCAGGGGCTGCACTCACAGATGAATCTGACAGCCTGAAATCGCACAGAGGCCTGAGGATCCTTCAGGTGAGGCAGGCTCTGCCGCAGGTATCCTACCGCTCTCTTCTGGTTTTCGCACAGCTGGAGAAGAGCACAAAGGCATGGGGCTTGCAGACCCTCCTCAGCTGCTGGGGTCACCCACCCCTCCTGCCAGCATCCCCTTCCCACAAGCAGGGGGGCTGTGGCTCTGGGGTTGTCCTTACCAAGCAATCCCTGATACTCAGTGTGTTCTGTTCCTGGGCCGCGCGCTTCAGCCTCTTCCACCTCAGGAACTTTGCACAAGTGACTAGGGTTTCCCCAGCGGCCTACAGAGAACAGACGCTGGGAGTTGGCACCACAGGCACGCATCCCAAGAGTCTGAATGCTTGCCGACCTTGCCCTCCATTCCCAGTCCACCCCTGAGCTCGGCACACGCTTGCCTGCATCCTGATCAGGTCTGAAATGCATACCTGTGCAACACTCGGGATCTCGTCACTCATCCGAAGCAGCAGAGGAAGCAGGCCCCCACGCACGTTCTTCTTCATGCTTCCCTTCTGCCACCACACCACAGCCTCCATCAGATCTCGGAAGAGGCGGATGGAACTCTCTCGCACTTCACTTGACACCTGAGGGAGAAGGATGGGAGGACCTCAGCGCCGCACTCTCGCTGCCCATGGTGAGCATGAGCAAAGGCATGGCTGATGTGGAGGGAGATGCATCGGTCCCATTCTGCACAAGGACACTGTGCGGTGGTGCAAAGCAGTGCAACAGGTTTCCAGCACGGGGTGCCTGTGCCTCCCAGTGCTCCCGCAGCCGCCCCACCACGGCCAAGCAGAGCTCCCCAGGCTCCAGGCCAAGGAGGAGACAGGCCTGGCCCTCAGCAGTGCCTCTGGGGCACAAGCTGCCCGCTCAGCCTCCAGCTCCCTGCTACAACAGCCGGAGACAGCGCCTGGTGGGCTGGAAGTAAAGGGAGTGCTCGTGGGTTTGAGAGCAAGCCTTGGCAGAAGATGCTCTGCGCAGGCCTCAGTCTGGGCCACCACACAGGGGCCTCACGTCACTGACAGCGACAAAGCTGCCAGGGACGAGGCCGGCTGGGCTGCGTGGCTCTGAAGACATCCCACAAGAGCCCAAAGGAGCCCAGAGAGAAAGGATAGGGCCCTCCCGTTGTGCAGTGTGCACAGAGCTTGGGCCTCCCACAGCGGACTTACATGATTAAAAAGAGGCAGCATCTTCTCAGCCACTGTCACAGCACTGGAACTGGCCTCTCTCATCCCCGTGTGTCTCATCACGTTTTTGAAGATGCGCAGCGCCTCCAGAATGATGTCTGTGTTGCCAGTACTCGTGGTCTCCATGATAGTTGGCAGCAGGGCCCGTTATTTCTCTTGCCTGTCCAAAACACGCAATTTTCTCTTCATCAAGAGGGCTCTGCCCACCCTGGCCCCATCCTTCAGCCCAGCTCCTGAGTCTCAGGCAAGGCCACGGCACAAGGATGCCCACCACCCCAGCACCAGGCTGCCAACAGGGCTTCATTTTGACTAGGTCCTGCTCACCGTCTCACGTCTCTCCGACAGCAGGAGAAGGCCTCTGAGCCCCAGCCAGAGTATTGGCAGGCTTTCCGTCTTCAGAATATTCTGGAGGGCTGCAGGCTTACATAAGTCTTTGAGGGTTCCCTCAGTGGGGGGCATCACCTGAAACAAAGGCAGCGGTGAGAGCCGGACAGAGGCAGCAGGACTCCGTGCAACCTGCAGCTCCTGGCTCCTCTGGCAGCTCAGGGCAGGAGCTGGGCAGCAGTGTCCTTGGAAAGCGTGATGGTCCCCCTGTGCCCCATGCCTCGCACTACACAGGCCTGCTTCTCCTGCCCTCTGACCAGCCACAGCTTTGGGAGCATGCGGCCGGCAGAATCTAACACAAAAATGGCACCAGACTTGGGTGGCCACGGGCACTTCCCCTCCCCGACCCTGCAGCCTGCTCAGCCTGTGCAGAGCCACGGCTTCATCCCTGGTCCTGCCGTAGTCCTGACTGCCTCTGCCCAAGCCCCGATTTCCAGTCTGGGTGGGGTGGGCAAGCAGGGGAGGCAGGGAGCTGGGGCAAGAGAGCCCTGAAAGAGAGCACGGTGCCTTGTCTGGTAACTCACAGGTAGATGAAGGAGGCCCAGCTCCGCTGTGCTGATGTTAAAGATCTCACACAGCTGTTGGTCCTGGAGAACACTGTACAGTTCTTCCACGATTAGCGCAGGATGTGGCAGGTGGAGCATCAACCTCCAGATGTCCAGGGTAGAGCTGCAAAGCAAGAGCAATGCTGTGTCAGCAGGGCTGCCTCAGCCACAGCACCACGGCTCCACCGTGGCCTGGGGACCCGGCTTGGGTGAGCAGGAGGGGCTGAGATGGCCTTCCCCGTGGGGCAGGGCAGGAGCCTGACGGATGGGAGGCTCTGGGCTGCCCCGGTCAGCGTTGGCTGCTGCAGCCCTGAGCGGCACACCGGCACTGAAAGGCACGGTGGGAAGGAAGGCCTGCTCCTCGATGATGTGCTGCAGCTTTCCTTGGCTCTGGCAGCCAGAGCATCTCCCAAGCCCTACTCTTCCCTTGGAATCAATGTGTGGGGCTGTCGGGGCTGGTACCTGTCACTCTGTGGAAGTTGAGTCAACACGCTCATCAGCGCATCCCCGCGAAACTCGTTGATGAGCACATCAACCACCGAGAAGAGGATGTGCTGGTGCGATGTGCTGATGCTTCCCAGGTTTCTGTGGATGAACCCCAGAATCTGTGGGAACCTGGTTGGAAGAGACAGGGAGATTGCTGCTGTTGCTGTACTGCAGACATTTGCCCTGCTGCCACTGATACTGCTGTCCTTCCCACTGCTCTTTCCTGGCTTAAAATGGCTTTGGACGCCCACGAGCTGTGGAGGGCAGGGCAGGGCAGGGCAGGGAAAGGCTCGCTGATACAGCCTCATAGTGCTTACATCCATCAGCCAGATGCCAGGCTCTGTCAGAACTGCATCCAGTATAATCTTGGATCTCTCCTTGTCCTCAGTGCTGCTGTCTTGAATGGTCGTCTCAAGAGTCCGAAGGACGAAATCTGTCCTCCGAGAAGGGAGAAGTCTTTCTGCAAGTGACTGTGTAGGAAGAAAAGAAGGAAGGGAGTGAAAACATGTCAAACTGAGAGAGACAACATGGCCTAGGGTGCAAGACTGGAGGAAAAGGAAAGGTGAAGACCCTCCTTTTGGGCTCCCAGCTGTAGCCAAGCTCATCTCTCAGGTACCCCTGAGCTGTAGGCTGCTCTGGGACGCAGGGAGGGGGAGATAGGCTGGCTGGAAAGGTCCTGGCTCCTTACCTTCCCCCAGTGACTGCTGTCCAGGAAACCACACAGCCTCCACATCCGTACCATTGCCCTGTCATGCACAACTTTGGTCACGGAGCTGGTGAAAGGCAGCAGCACCTGTGAGGAGAAGAGCTTCTGGTTTGCCTGGGAGCTGCTGATGGCCACTCCAGCTGCTCCCAGTGCCGTTCCCGTGAAGAGGGCACAACAAATTCTATCAGAGAGACCTCTGGGAACAGAGCTCTGCAACAGACAGACCTCCAAGATGCCGTGCAGCTCCTCAGTGACGCTGGGGGTGGGATAGTTGTCCACCACTATCTGCAGCATCTCGTCCATAGCATGCAGGGTCTGCAAGGAAGACAGTAGCAAATGGAGGTCTCTCAGAGGTCCCTCTCACCCCCACGGGGCCGCCGCGAACCGCTCTCAGTGTAGAGGAAAAACACCTGCAGATCTATGCACAGCCTGGGGGAGGGCCCAGGGCTGCAGAGCTGCAGTGTGCAGAGCAGGCTGCAAGCACGGGGGGTTGCCTGGCCCACGGCAAGAGTAGGGGTGAAGGGAAGCGAATCCTGCCCCACTAGGATCCTTGTTAATCTCTGGACACAAGTAATCCAAGGGGGCAGCCCGGAGACCTAAGGTCT